>JAYMFT010215288.1:0-11445 GCA_038088735.1 Panulirus argus
AACTGAGGAGAGGTTACTAGAGAGACCACGAATGTTGGTATAGTGAATAGAAAAAGAGGAAGGTCTCACAGAGAAGGAAGAGTCATGGGAGGGGCCGGTACTACTACTGCTAGAGCCCTCCCTCTCACTGGCAGAAGAGTCAGGCTGAAACCAGGAGACTCTTAGCACCCCATGATGCCGGGGACTAGGGCACAGGCATCTTGAGCTTATAAATGTTAGAGCACCTACCCTCAACTATTGTCCATTCCCTCTTCCTACATGGTGGTTATCCATGTTACCAGGAAACTAAGAACACAGATGGAAAAAATATCACACATCATGCACATCCCTACAGCATCAAAGAAAGAGTAACTGTATCATCTTCCTGGAAAACATAATCTCCTGAGTCATTCATTACCATAAACAACTTGAAAAAAAAGTCAAAGATCAAGTATCCTCTCCACTAAACAGTGTATGCAATGAAGGGGATGATGATCATATAAAAGGGCTACTAAGTGCCCATGCCTATTCAGAGGCACAGTGAAAAACTTTACAGAAAAAAAAATGATATGTTTATGGCTCTCACATCACTGTACATATTATCCTACTGGCGTGCCTAATATTTATGGTAGAAAATCAATACTAACCTTGTACTCTCACATAAATGACAGTGGATAGACCAGCACCAATTCCATTGCTGGCTTCACACAGGTAGTACCCCTCATGAGACTTCTGGATATTGCTAATTTGCAGTGTGCCATCATCAGTCACCTTCACATTGGGGTTACTGACACCAAGGTCTCGATAATCACCAGGGATACGTCCTGGTTAAAAGCCAAATAATATTACTCATCAAAACAATAACTGAAAATCAATAACAAAGCCATTATTGTGGTTAAAGACTCATAAACTAAATGCAATACCTACCCAAGGATCTTTAAAAAAAATACAAGACTCCAGATATCATTATTCTTTATGCACTACTACAATATGTTCAAATAAGGATCTAAAGGAAATTCTAAGGATGAGGTTCAAAAAGTATTATATCAGCAAAAGCATATAGAGATGAATTTCGATTCCATTCATGATGAAAGATGAGCAGACTGAGTGATGTGAATAATTATGAAAAAGTAGAGAAAGTTATAATCATACCTGCTGCCTTCTTCCATCCAAGGCTTGGTCTTGGGAAGCCATCAGCTTTACACTCCAATCGGGCATCACTACCCAAAGCAAATGCCTTATCTGTGGGCTCCACAATCCAGCGGGGTGGTACTGTCACGATCACATACAAATAAAGTTAGATTACATGTGTTTGAAGTTAGCATATAAAATGTTTCAAGTGTTGCAGTCAAAAATTTTCACTTAAATCTCAAAAGAGAAAGGCATGATTCTAAAGTACATAAAATCTGTTTTCTGCAACAAATACTCTAATGTTTGTCTTCTAATGTATCATGAAGATTAACAGTTCATTTAAAATATCAAAAAATCTTTTAATTGGATTTATGAATGAGACTTTTTAATAAAAATATATTTCATATTCATCATGAATATATCATGGCAAGAAAATAAATTTCTTATTCTAAAGAAAGCTAATCTAATATCAAGCAATCACTACTCATGCAATCTAAAGAAAATTAAAACAAAGTAACTAAAAGTACTAGTTCTACTCCCAAAATTATTTGTTCCCACAAACTGATAAGTATGGTCAATTAGGAAAGGTTAGGATTGGAAATAACAAGACATTAATATTTGTATCGTTGCTGATTTGGGCAAAGTTATCACAATTGCTATCTGCCAATTAGTAAAACCCATTAAAAAGATCTATGGTCTGCTTGCTTCTCTGGTCTTGGAGGGGAATGAACTATGGAATGATATCAGGTCACTGGAGTTAACAGGAATATTCATGGCAGGTCAGATTCATGGGAACTTTTAAGGAAGAGAACAACTTAAAGTAACGTTTGTGTTTTGACCAATACTGCCTCAGAATCCTCTTAAAAAAGTATAATATAAAAAAGTGAAAGTGAATTTTCAGTCATAAGATTATGTTTCACCAAATGTTACTACTTATCAATTACTTCAAGTTATCACACCACTATACACTAAGTATGGTTTAAGAATATAAAATAAAATATTTTGTGAATAATAAACTATCATGCAATGACACATCTTAAGGAATCTTTAAGCTTTTATCCTTAAGATAATTTTTCAACACTAAAAGCTTTTGGACGTCAATGAAAGAAATCAGTATCTCTTGCCTTGCCTGGGATTTCTGAGGACAGAATTTCAGTCAATACATCAAAAACTATATATAATAATTAATTCTAGTATCCTGTGCAAATCTACATGCTATTCTACAAACATGCATTTAACTGTGAGAACTAAGTAGAAAAGGAAATAAGGGAAATAAAGTTTCTTCATACTGCTAACACAATAAAAACTGTGGTAAAGGTTGAGGAGGAGGGTTAGGTAATATGTCATATGAGATTCTCCCTGTTCCTTCATTTCTTATAGGTGAAGACATGTATATATTCCAATTGGGTATAGCCAATTCAATTTTCGCAGCTAGCGGACACCCTCAAACGCATTTTCATAGTGTTTTAGTACTTTTCTCTTTCATAATGTTAATATATACATAAATCCAGCCAATTATTGAAGCAATGAAAAGCAACAAATATGTATCATAGTTTTTGATAAATCCACAAAACAGACAAACAAACGAACAACCAAATATCAAGCAGACAATTTTTTTTCAACCTTTAATCAATATCAAACAAGGTTCTGAAATATTCAGAAGAATAAGCCTATTAGATACCAATGTCAATTCCAATAAAAAGGCTGCAAATATTTTGAGGAGCAACAAAATATTGAGAACCATCACCACTCACAGCAAATGAGGTCGCACAGCTTCTCTAGTCCTAGGGCTGTCCCAAAGTCTTCATTGTATGTCGTTACTTCATTTTGTGAAAAACTGTGTAATTCAAAACACAATATCAGAATATTTTACTCAACACAATTCCCAATGTAGGTTAACTACCACACAATGTACTTAAATAACAATGCACAGTTTCTTGTAAAACTGTGTTAAAATCAAAATCCAGGAAAGCATCCAGCACACCTTGAGACAACCCTAACCAGATCCACAGATGAAATTCCTGGTGGCTACAGCCAAAGCCAACATTTTCAATAATCAAGGTGTTAGTATTAAGCACAGACATTAGGGTGCTGAGCTGCAAGGTTTACCATCTTTAATCATAATTCTTAAACTTAATATCAGTTTGAAATTTGAAGATTTCTGTTGATCTCAAACTTAATATCAGTTTGAAATTTAAAGATTTCTCTTGATCTCATATCTTGTCTTGTTTTATGTATTAAAAGAAAATTACCTGATGGTTACAGCCTTCCAATTACCTAAACTACAACCCAGAAAAAGTAAATTCATACATCATCAAATAAAAAGAAGTATCTGTATATTTCAATATACTTATTAACAGGTGTATATGTGTGTATCCACAAACATATTTGTGTATCAACAAATGTAGATTTATTTCTACATATGCATATAAGATAATCAATTTGTGATTACAGTACCAATTATTTTATCATTTAAATTTCTAAAACATTCAACTTTTACAGCATTCACTTAATGTATTTCAATCTTATTTCAAATCTTCACTGTTCTGTAATTCCTGCTGTCTACTCTAGTATTTCTTTTATTTAGTTTTGTATAATATCCTCTGAATCCATAATACTGTATATGCCTCTTTGAAAGCCTTCTTTTACTGTATCCCATCTTTATTACTTTAGCATCATCTGCAAACATATGCAACAATAAATCCATGCTCTTTTTGAGTCATTACCTTAAACTAAAAATAATAATGGCCCTTAGTCTGAGCACTGTAGCATACCTCAGGTTACCTAGACCCACTTAATAAAGGTTACTTTGGACTGCATTCTTTGTTTTCTATAGTAATTTTTGATCCAATGAAGAGGCCTTCCCTTACACCTGCAAGAAAATCCAGCCTCTCTGCAAAATTTTGTGTCAAATGCCTTCTAACAGTCTAAAAACACACAATACATCCATCTATCTATTCTCTCTACAGCAGAGCTAACTCTCTCATGGAAGCACAAGGGACATCTTTTCTCCACACCCATGCTGCCTCTCCCTCAAGTAATTTCTCTCTTAAAAGTAATCATCCATTCACTTTCTGATTATCTTTCCCAGCATCTTATGGATTGCACCCATCAAAGATACCGGTTTATAGTTCAGAACAATTTTGTGACCTCCTTTCTTAAAAACAGGCATGACATCCACTTTCTTCCACTCCCTTGGCACTATATCCTATTGCAAAAATACTTTGAAAATCAATAGTGACCTGTCAAGTGTCCCTTTCCACTCCTTCAGAACATATGGAAAAACTTTTATGTTCATACAGCTAATATATATCAAGATCCTCCAATGGCCTAACTGTGTCTTTTCGAACAATTTTAATACTTTTCAAGTCCTCTCATCTCACTAGTGTTGATTTTACAGTACCCTCCACTGCAAATACACTTTTGAACTTGTCATTAAGTTCTTTCTACATATTCTCTCATCATTTTTAACAATGCTTCCCTGTAAATCTCTGCATAATTAGCAACTCTTTTATTTACTTATAATTTCTGGCCACAAAAATGACAAATGAGAGGAATTTGCAAAATTTTTATATATCAAAACTAATGCTAAAAGCCATTCAAACCCTGTACATCACAGACTTTTAAAACTTGGAACAAAGTTTGGCATTTACATCTTGGCCTGCCAAAAACCATTTGAACCCAGCACGTACCTTAAGACCTTGCACTTCATCTGCCAATCTCACTCTTCTCTATGGTATTTGGAGATTTAAAGTCTTTCTCTAATATCATATTCAAAATTACTCTTCTTAGCCTCTGATAACTTATCTATCACATAAAAGTGGTGTAATTACAAGAATTTTGCTATAATATACCTTATAAATCAAAGAACCAATTAGTTCAATGGAAGGCTAAAATACACTATAAAGGTATTTTTAATCCTAATATCGCTTAACTTTTTGTCTCAACACTCAGTTGATTTTCTGGTAAATTGATCCCTTATGTAGCATGGTGCTACTGGTGTCAATCTACACACATAATTTCCTACCTTAAGTTCAGTTCTTCACACATTATAAGCTTTGTTGGCTGGCAATAGATGGCAACCCAAAGAAAGGATGAGTTAATGGAGCTCCCTGGAGGCCTCAGTAATAACAAGAGACCATGTGCTTTTTCCTGGGACTTACCATATCTGTGGTGCCCACCAAGATACTTCTACTGGACCCCCCCTGCCCATATTTAAGTTCTGTCAATTCAGCAAATATAACTAAAGTGATTTTTCATAAATTATGAATGTTTAATTCCCAGTTCATAGGAAAAAAAAGGGCTTTGATAGTTTTGTGGACACCTAATCACATAAATAAGTTAAAACATTAGTGTACTTTGGACTGACAAATCTGGTAAATAATGTTTTCCTAACCCAGGAACAATCACATTTCATTTGATGAAAAATATATGCTTGTTTAATATTTTTTGTGTTACTTCATAAAAAATACACTTGGGGAAGCCAAAAAAAAAAAATTATTTGTACACCAAAGGGGTTAAATAACCTCTTTACAAGCTGCACGAGAGAGAAGGCAAGAGGAGGTACTGTGTGGCAGAAGACGAGGTGAGAATGTAGCAGAAAATGTATGTGGCAATGAGTGATGTGTGGGTCTTTGTTTTTGTTTTCCTGAAAGATTGAGGTCTTTGCCCTCAGCTGAATTTTGGATACAGTAAGAGACAGCTTTCCATTATTACTATGCTGTTTTAGCAACAGAATAAATAGTATCATAAAATATTTAGTAATATAAAAAAAAAATTCATATCAGATAGTATGAAGAAGAGGGCAGGAAGAAGTGGCATGTGTGATAGAGAGTTGAGAGTGTGGTGGTGAATGGTGTATTGAGGAAACATGGAACTTTGTTTTTTGTTTTGCTGTTATGTTTTCCTGGTGGATTACATCAATTTACAGCCTACAGGTCTAAGCCTTAAGCTGACTCTCCATTGCAATTAAATAACTGCCATGCACTGTTACTATACTGATTTAGCTATACAGTTGTAGCATGGTACCACTGTAACATAATATCTGAGATATAAAAAATAAATTAATGTCAAATGGTGTGGGAGGAAGCAGTGTGTGCTTGAAAGCAGAGTGGGTCTTAGTTTTCTATTTTGCTGGCAGACTAATTCTCCGGTTATTGACAAAGTAAGTTACTGTACTATGGCTTTTGGGGATAAGCAAAAAGGGATATCATACCAAACAATATATTTTCCTGATCTATTATGTTCCAGCATTGTATTTCGCTATCATTATCTTTATTTTTCTTTAAACAGTAGTGAATAAAGCATGGGCAAAACATATAGAAAGCAAAGTATGAGAAAAGGAATATGGAAAAGATTTAATCAGAGCTCCTCAGATATCTCAAAAATTGACTCTTACAGGTGGAAAGGTGCTATGGAAAGGGAAAGACAAAAAAGGATGGGAATACTACAGCTAAATTGTCCAAAGAGAGGAGATATCATAAAAATCTATTCTTGTGTTCCTAATCTTTACACTGAAATAATGGGAGGTAGCGGGGCAGTTGCATATTGCAAGTCCAGACCTTAATTGCTATGGCATATGTAGAGAACTCAGAGCCAAAATAAAACCTGCTGAAAAGAGAGGGCAGCAACATCACAGTAGATGGAAATGAATGGTTGAAGAGAGGTGAGAGCAAGAAAATTAGAAAAAAGTTTTCTTTTTCCACTCTGGTTATGAGAAAGGTGGAAGAAGAGCCATCACAGATATGCAAACAGCACTCCATCCTGAGGTGAAAAACATGAATGTAGAAATGAAATAGCAGCTAAAAAAAATAATTTAATTACAGCTAACGTCATTGTAATGTTTTCCATGCTTCAGTCCATCTCATGCCCCTTACCTAGCTTTAGCTGATCAGAAGCCAACTTAATTTAGTAGTGCATAATCTGAAGTTTTATCTTTAAGACACAAATTGTGTTAATATTAATCTTTTGTATTTTCTGGTTCACTTTAGTACTTTTAGCACTTTACCTATTTTTCACTGATAATTCTGATGTTTCCTTTCAAAAAGCTGAAGCTGTTCAATAATATGAACACATTAACAATCATGATAACTGAAATACTGGTGTCAAGTGGTAGTATAGTAGAGGTACAAAGAAAAGCAATAAATCAAATACTTTAGATGTGACACTGAAAATGTTAGACAGTTTAAAGTCGGTGGAAACATTAAATTTTGAAAAACCCAAATTTTCAAGGTGTTAGGTCTTGCTATGTCCACATTAGGAACATATGAAAAAATACTTAGGCATCTACATCTTCACGTGAAAAAATAAGTCCACTGAAATGATGCAATGGAAACAAGAAATGACTATTAATTGCCTGGATCAAAGGCCAGATTCAATTTCAGGGGCCAATACATTGTATGATCATTATTGTATTTGTTGATAATAATATTATTTTCACTTTTGTTCCTCCTTTCTTGGGAAGAAGGTGGATAAATCTTGCTGAAAGAGTGTCTGCATCAAGGATGTGTGATGTTACTAAATATGTTTAGTTTGTTCATGGACAGGGTGATGAGGGAGGTACATGTGAGGATCCTTGGATGAGGGGTGGGTCTTCAGTATGCTGGGGATGTTGGGGTACAGGAGGTGAATTAATGGCTATTTGCAGATAATATGGCTCTGAAGGCAGACTCAAGGGTAAAACTCTAGAAACTGCTGTCAGGTGTCAATCAGAATAACTAGAAAAATAGCAGAGGTACAGAGAAAAGCCATAAATCAAATACTTATAATGTGAAACTGAAAGTGTTAGGAAGTTTGAAGTGGGTGAAAAACTTAAATTTTGAAACACTCAAATTTTGAAAGAGTTAGATCTAGCTATGTCCACAACAGAATCTTATGAAAAATAGTACATTGGTTTCTTCACCTTTACATGAAAAGAAAAAGTCCATTAAAAAGTGATAAAAAACAAGAAAAGACTGTTAATTGCCCTGACCAAAGACCAGATTCAATGTAAGGTGCCAATAAACTCCATGATCATTCTGGTATGTGCTGAAAATAAAATTTACTGTTGTTCCTCCTTTCTAGGGAAGAGGGTGAGTTAATCTTGATGAAGTTGGGTGTGCATCAAGATTGTCTGGTATCACCAAAAATGTTTAATCAGTTTGCGGACAGGGTGATAAGGAAGGTAAATGTGAGGATTTTGGGGTTAGGGGATGGGTCTCTAGTATGCTGGAGATGGTGGGGTACAGGAGGTGAATTAACTGCTGTTTGCCAATGATATGGCTCTGGAGGTAGAATCAAAGGGGAAGCTCTAGAAGATGGTGTCTGACTGGAAGTGTATCAAAGAAAGTTGAGAGTAAATGTGAAAAGAAGTAAGGTAATAAGTTAGAGCATGTGGTTAAGACAGGACCATTTAAGTGTAAGTTTAAATTTGGAGGATCTAGAGGAAGCAGAATGTTTTAAGCACCTGCGAGAGGACATGGCAGTGGATGGAACCATGGGGATGGAATTGAGTCATAGGGTGGAAGAGGAGCCAAGATCCTAGGTGCATCAAGGATCATATGGAAGGAGAAGTCATCGCCTAGGAAAGCAAACATGAATGTTTCATAGTACACAGGCCTGACAGTATCGTAGGGATGTGTCTTGGGGCCTTAAATACGAGAGACAGGAAGAGGTTTAATGTATTAGAATGAAATGTAGGGCAAGATGGGATAACTGTGTGAGGGATGCCTGTGTCTGATAAAGATGTGGAAGTGAACACAGTCTGTAATGGTTTAAACACAGGAAGGGAATGATAGAAAAAAAAGACTGACTCAAAGAATCAAAGCACCTGAAGTGAAGACATCAAGGGAGAGGGGATGACCTAAAGGGGTATGGAGAGATAGAGTGAAGAAGACTAGAAATTTGGGTGTAAGTGCTGAGCCATGTGGTTTGGTAGGCACTGAAATCTCCACAGAGATGTATTGGGCATGCTGGTCAGGTTTCATGTTTTGAGGAGCATATTTATAAGTATGTGGAGGGAAGTATGTAGGTGCTGATTCAACTGCAGGTTGAACAATGAAGTTTTATTTTTATGGACTGTATTTCTAAGGTGCAGTCATTTTCTGAGAGGTGCTTTGTGGTGTTACTGGTATGTTTTGGTGGATTAGTCTTCCTCCTTGTCCTTGTTATCTGAAAGAATACTTCCACACATTCCCAGCATGTTGTAGAATGCACCTAAGAGGGGAGGGATCCCTGAGGATAAAGAAAAAAGAATACTTCCCATGTATTCCCTATGAGTTGTAAAAGGCAGCCAAAGGCAATGGCAGCAGGGGCTGGATACCCTTCCCTCTTTGTTTTTCAATTTTCTAAAAGTTGGAACATAAGAGGGGGCCAAGAAAGGAATGCTCACCCTCCTTGAAGGCTTAGGCTCAGGTGTCTGAATGTGTTTAGATGTAACCAAGATGAGAAGGTAAAAATAAGTAGTATGTTTGAAGAAAGAAACCTGGACATTTGAGCTCTAAGCAAAACAAAAGTAAAAGGAAAAGGGAAAGAATAGTTTGGGAATGTATTAAAGGTAAAGTCAGGAGTTAGTGTGTTGGGGAGAGCTTAGGAAGGGATAGCACTGCTTTTGAAGAACAAGCTATAGAAATGTGTGAAAGAGTGCAATGAAGTGAGCCCCAAATTGATATGAGTAAAAATGAAAGTGGATTACAAGAGGTAGATGATTATTAGTGCTTACACACCCAGAGATGAGAGGACTAAAGAACAGAAGTAAGTGTGTTGGGAGGAGTTGAGTGCATCAGTAGTTTTCATGCAAAGGATCAAGTATAGGTGAGAGGCAATGTGAATGCAAGAGCGGTTAATGTGCCAGTTGAGGGTATAACTGGGGGGCATGGAGTAACCAATGTTGTGAATATGAATGAACAGCTTGTAGATTTGTGTGCTCAAAGAGGACTTGTGATTGGGAATACCTAGTTTAAAAAGAGAGACATACATACTTATACATGGGTGAGTTGGAAAGATGATAAGAATGCATAAATGGATTATGTACTGCACTAACTGATAGGTGTGCAATGGAAAGACTCTTGGATTTAAATATGTTGAGAGTGGCAGCTGTTAGGAAGTCTGATTATTAACTGGTGGAGGTGAAGGAAAAGTTTATTGAGGCTTTAGGAAAAGAGGAAATGATATGGATGAGATGAGCGTTGTGAAAGTGAGTTATGTATAGGGATACCAGGAAAGTGTAGAATAGCAAGAAGTGAGAGTAAATGAAGCAAGAGGAGTGGTGAGGAATGGAAGATGTTTAGGGAAGCACTGCTTACATGTGAGAGAGAAGTGTGAGACATGCAGAAGGTTGGAAAGGACTGGGAAGAAAGGGTAGTGAGTGGAGTGATGAGGAAGTTAAGCTGTAAGTGAAAGACAAAAGAGAGGTATATAGACACTATTTACAGGGAAGGAATGCAAGTGATTAAGAGAAGTACAAGAGAAAGTGGCAGGTGGTAAAGAATAAGGTACAGCAGCTGAAAAAGAGGGCATGTGAGACTTGGGGTGAACGAGTATAAGCAAACTTCAGAGAGAATGAGAAACGATTTTGGAAGGAGGATGATAATGTGAGAAAAATGAGAACAAATAGGAACATCAATGCCCCCATCACTCCCCAATGGATATACCCTTGAGGGTGGATACGTTGAGGAATGTGTGGAAAGTGATGTCACTGTCTTTAAGGGCAAAGACGGGTTCATTTTATTGTATAATAATCCTTATGGTGCCATATGGATACAAGGCAAGGGTTTTAGAAAAATTTGTAAAGAACAAGGTGAATGTGGTGGAAAGTAAATGTTTGAGGGCATTATGAGGTGTGAGGACATTTGATCAAATAAGAAAGTGGTGTGGCAATAAGAGAAGTATGTAGGAGAAAGCTGAAGAGGGTGTGCTTAAATGGTCTGGACTATGCAGAGGATGAGTAAAGAAAGAAAGATTAAGGGGGTATACATGTCAGAAGTGGAGGGAACAAAGAAAATGGGAAAACCAAGAAGGTGAAAGGATGGAATAATGGAGTAAAAGATGGAATGAAGGCACAAGGCCTGAATAAGCAGGAGGATGAACGGCATGCAAGGGACAGAGTGAATTAGAGCAGTGTGGTATACAAGAGATGGTTTGTTGATAATGGCCTGAACAAGAGAAAATCAAGTAATTGGGGTAAACTTTGAAAACATTTGTGAGGCCTGGTTGTGGATAATGGGCTATGGTATTGGTGCATTATATATATACATGAAAGCTAGAGAGTGGATGTGAGTGAATGGGGTCATTTTTTCATCTACTCCTGGAGCTACAATGCTAATGCAGGAAAAGGTGAACATGTATGGGAGGGGGATA
>JAYMFT010215299.1:0-11444 GCA_038088735.1 Panulirus argus
TATATATATATATATATATATATATCATACTTGAAGCAGTTTCCCGCGTTAGCAAGGTAGCGCCAGGAAACACACGAAGTAAGATCCATCCACTCACACAAACACATACATACGTGCACATATATGCATCACACATACATATATACATACACAAACATAAATATGCATAAACACATATACATATGTACATATTCATACTTACTCGCCTCCATCCATTCCTGATGCCACCCCCGCCCCACAGAAAACAGCATCGCCAATCCCTGGGTCAGCGAGGTAGCTCCACGAAACAGACGAAAAAGGCCACATTCGCTCACACTCAGTCTCTAGCTGTCATGTGTAATGCACCGAAACCAATCACTCTCCTGTTTTCCTACTTGTACACATGCCTTACAACCTTCATAAAAATTTCTCACTGCTTCTAGCAGTTTACCTCCAACACCATATATTCTTAAGACCTTCCATAAAGCCTCTCTGTCAACCATATCATATGCCTTCTCCAGATCCATAACAGCTACATACAAATCCCTCTGTTTTTCAAAGTATGTCTCACATACATTCTTCAAAGCAAACACCTGATTCACGCATCCTCTACCACTTCTAAAATCACACTGCTCCTCCCCAATCTGATGCTCTGTACATGCCTTACATCCTCTCAATCAATACTCTCCCATACAGTTTTCCAGGAATACTCAACAAACTTATACCTCGGTAGTTTGAACACTCACCTCTATACCCTTTGCCTTTGCACATTGGCACAATACATGCATTCCGCCAACCCTCAGGCACTTCACCATGACCCATACATACATTAAATATTCTTACCAATTAATCAACAACACAGTCACCCCCTTTCTTCATAAATTCAACTGCAATACCACCCAATCCTGCCGCCTTGCGGCATTTCATCTTCCGCAAGGCTTTTACCACCACCTTTCTCTTCACCAAACCACTCTCCCTGAGTCCCTCACTTCGCACACCAACCCGACCAATACACCCTGCATCTGCCAATCTATTACCAAACACATTCAACAATCCTTCAAAATACTCACTCCATCTCCTCTTCACTCCATCATTACCTGTTATCACTTTCCCACTTACCCCCTTCACCGATGTTTCCATTTGTTCTCTTGTCTTACACACATTATCTACCTCCTTCCAAAGCATCTTATTCTCCCTAAAGTTTAACGATATTCTCTCACCCCAACTTTCATTTGCCCTCTTTTTCAACCAATGCACCTTCCTCTTGACCCCCTGCCGCTTTCTCTTATACATCTCCCAGTCATTTGCACTCCTTCCTTGTAAGTATCGTCCAAACGCCTCTCTTTTCTCTTTCACCAACAAACTTACTTCTTCATCCCACCACTCACTACCCTTCCTAATCTGCCCGCCTCCCACCTAACTCATGTCACATGCATCTCTTGCACATCCCCTCACTGCTTCCCAAAGTACATCCCATTCCTAGCACATCCCCCTCCTCACTTCATTTGCTCTCATCTTTTGCCATTATGCACTCAATCTCTCTTGATATTTCTTCACACAAGTCTACTTTCGAAGCTCAGTTACTCTCTCCACTTTCTTCTTCCCGATATTCTCTTTACTTTTTTGAAAACCTTTATAAATCTTCACCTTCGTCTCCACAAAATAGTAATCAGACTTCCCACCAGCTGCCTCTCTCAGTACATTTACATTCAAAGTCTTACTTTTACACTCCTATCAGCTATTACATAATCCAATATGTTGGGGGAGGGCAGATTAGGAAGGGTAGTGAGTGGTGGGATGAAAAAGCGAAACTGTTAGTGAAAGAGAAAAGAGAGGCGTTTGGACGATACTTATAAAGAAGGAGCGCAGATGACTAGGAGATGTATAAGAGAAAGCGGCAGGAGGTCAGGAGGAACGTGCAAAGGTTGAAAAAGAGGGACAATGAGAGTTGGAGTGAGAGAGTATCATTAAACTTTAGGGAGAATAAAAAGATGTTTTGAAGGAGTTAAATAATATGCGTAAGACAAGAGAACAAATGGGAACATCGGTGAAAGGGGCAAGGGTGGAAGTGATAACAGGTAGTGATGGAGCGAGGAGGAGATAGAGTGAGTATTCTGAAGGACTGTTGAATGTGTTTGATGATAGAGTGGCAGATGTTGGGTGTATTGGTAGGAGTAATGTGCGATGTGAGAGAGTCAGGGAGAATGGTTTGGTGGAGAGAGAGGACGTGGTGAAAGCCTTGCTGAAGATGAAATCCGACAAGGAGGCGGAATTGGATGGTATTGCTGTTAGATATATAAAAAAAGGGGGTGACTATGTTGTTGATTGCTTAGTAAAAATATTCGATGAATGTATGGATCATGGTGAGGTGCCTGAGGATTGGCGGAATGCACGTATAGTGCCATTGCACAAAGGCAAAGGGGATAAAGGTGAGTGTTCAAACTATAGACGCATAAGTTTTTTGAGTATTCCTGGAAAATTGTATGGGAGAGTATTGATTGAGAGGGTGAAGCCATGTACCGATCATCAGATTGGGGAGGAGCAGTGTGGTTTTGGAATGGTAGAGGATGCGTGGATCAGGTGTTTACTTTGAAGAATGTATGTGAGAAATATTTCGAAAAACAGATAGATTTATATGCGACATTTATGGATCTAGAGAAGGCATACGATAGGGTTGATAGAGAGGCTTTGTGAGAAGTCTTAAGAATGTATGGTGGGGGGAAGGTAAGCTGCTAGAAGCAGTGAGAAGTTTTTATCAAGGGTGTAATGCATGTATACGATCAAGTATAATGAAATAAATTACTAAATGATATATATATATATATATATATATATATATATATATATATATATATATATATATATATATATATGTGTGTGTGTGTGTGTGTGTGTGTGTTTTCCTTTCATTTTGTCTTCCTTCCTTCTTTTTCTTTTCTTTTTTTATCTTGATCAATATTCTATTGCTGTCTGCATTGCTTTTGTTTGTATTCCTTTGGAAGTGAGTTACTAAGATGATAGTCTGATCGTCGATACCACCAATTGTCGTGCAAAAAACTGTCACTGGGGATTCATCAAGTTTAACGTAGAATCCTTGACAGGAGCATCAGTCTCCTAGTGGCACTTTACTACTGACACTTGACCTGAGTGATAAGAGGTTGACATTGGGCGAAGGTGGTCGTTATGACATCACTGGAGGTGCAATCATTGCTTCCTGGATTGGTTTCAACAGATTCATCTCTCTATCTATTTGTGGACTGGGTTTATAACAGGTTTATCTCTCTTTTTACTTGTGGACTGGGTTTATGATAGGTTAACCCCTCTTTTACATGTGGATTGGGTTTATAACAGGTTTACCCCTCTTTTTACTTACCCTCTTACGTATATGATGTTTACCTACTTGATTTGTCCCCGTAGGCCTGTTACATGAGTTAGCGTAACTACAAACATTGTTTTACGCTAGAATCGCTGTTCCTCTTCGTAATATTCTTCGAATTCTGAATGTACAATACCAGTTCCTTGCAACTGTTCGTACTTCTTAAATGTGTTTTCCTAGGCATCAAACTTACATATGGTAAGATGGGTGTCACCCTTGGACTGGACAAGGTTTTTTCTACTGTATTTCCATAATAATTTCGCCTGTGAGGGTGTCATGTTGGCACTTTCTTACCAGTGTCCAGATAAGATTCTATCTTATCTCTATCATCATCACTTTCCTTTGGCTGAAAGGTATGCAATTTACTTATCTACCAGACGATATATCCTCTACATTAATTTTAAACACGATGTGCTTCCATACTTTTTTGCCAAACCCCTGGTGAGTGGTAGAGCAAAATTTCTCCCATACTGAAGGTAAAACCCATTATTGTATCCTTAATGATAACCTTATCTGCGTCTTCACCCATACTCAGGTTAGTTTCCACCTTCTGTACATGTTATAGAAATCTTCTTGTGATGTGACGTGATTCTTTCTTAACGCCTAATCCACAAAGGATGTCAAACTAGAAGGAAGTAACACTGGAAAGGAAGCTGCATTAAGTAGCTGCACCTCCTATGAGTGTGACCTTTATCACACAGTAACGTCCTGTTACTTTCTATGGGTACCTTGATCTTAGCAAAGCGTTCCTTGATTTCTCTGATAAAGCATTTGTTAAACCACTCCTTGAAAATTTCATGAGTCATTCATCCTGTCTTATTGTATTGATAATGAAAAGACAACATGATAACATCCTTGAGGGCACGAGTCTTGGCAGATATCCCGAGGAGTGAAAAAACCGTAGAAGATTGGTTGTGGTAGCATCAGCACAAGTGGAGACTGTGATCTTGTTCTTGATGATGTAAGATGCTGGAACACTTTCGTCATTATTCTCAACCAAGGAATAAATGACAATCAGCGCCAAGACAGATCTGCCTCGTCTTTCGTCTTCGTTGTACACATCTGTTTAGGGCTGAGGTTATGCTCATTAACGGTTTTCGTGTCATTAACGTACGTAGGTTTCAACAGTGCCACCGTTATTAAAAGTACTCTCACCACTCATTGTTATGCTCCGCATATAATGACGATATTTAAAGACATCCAGTAGAGTATTTGCAATGGTTTAAGGAAGCCAGAAAAATATAACAGGAACAGACTGCTAGGTACGTTCCAGCTTTTTTCCGAGAGGAGAAAGAGAAGAAAATCAAACATATGAACATTAGGAGAAATTCCTACAAACTTAACAATTATGCAAGCAATATAACATTAGTCGTGTGCTTAAAATAGAGTAGTTGTCAAACCTATCTTTATACGTATTCAGAGAGTTGCTCTCAGTTGCTATTGTTGGTAAGTTATTCCATATATCAATAATCTTGTAAAATCAGAAAATGCTATTTGCCTCTTTCGAAATATAACATTTCTCCTAAGAATAGCTGTTTAGACAGGGTGTGTTTAAACTCTTGCTAATTTTTTATGCCTGTACTGCCCTTTAACCTTGTGTTCCGAGGCTAAGCTAGATAATGTTGTCAAGAAGGTTCTCTTTAGATTTATTTGTCTGGGATTCATCGACGTAGCTTACCACCAATAATAACATAGTCCTTCATCCACACTTCTCTTTCGGGTGCTCCAGTATACTATGCTGTCCACTAAACTCATGACATGGCTTCCTTCTCGATGTTTATTCTTCTTTCGGATTTTCTCTGGACAGTGTTTTGCTTACTAAGAACACCAGAAATAATATCCTTACTCTCTTATTTCTCCTTTGATTATACTTCAAACCATAGGTCATTTCTGTTTCCGGTTTAATCCTCGCACATGCTAAGTTTATGTAGTATGTTCTTTAGCACCTTTTTCTACCTTTTATTAATCTCATATTCATTTTCATTGGACCTTCATATTCTTTTCCTTGGGTTTTCAGTTGAACTTTTTCTCTAGCTAAGTAAAAGCTACCTGCATGATTACATCAAATTTGCATATTCAATATGTTGTTGTTTTGACTGTAAATGTGCTGTTCATCTACAAGCCATAGTTCTTTAAGCAACTTCGTTTTATTTCTGAATCATTAATCATATATGATTTTATATGCTAACGTATTAAGAAAGTTTATTTAATGGTTGTTTATTTCCCTTTGTCCAACATTGCATCTTCATCCTTCCATACTATAAAGGGGTATAAAGAACATACTTCTTATAAAAAAGAGAACTTAACCTCATAACTAATTACTCACATGTGAACAATATGCACCTATATCTTACAAAAGTCGAAACATAACTAACCAGAAAAATCAAAATTTTCTCCACCTATACAAACATGAGAAGGTTTCAGTAATCTAATACTAGTTCCTTTTCCAGGTGAAGTGCGCAGTGAGGCCAGGTGAAAGGAGTCTAGAAGGCTACTTTATCTTCATGGGAACGAGGCAACACAAGCACTACTCAAAGTTCTGAATCCTCAATTAACAAAGTTCTTGTAAACATATATTTGCCATAAATATCATAATATCTATATACGTAATGAACAAGTAGCTGTTACAGTAACGTCCTCATGTATGACAAATCTCTGAACGCTGATTCACCCACACAACCATGTTTAAGAGGACGTCAAACAGAGGCCAAAAGGTTAGGGTTTAATACACGTAACAAGAACGAGTTGAAGGACCAGTTAACAAAGGCCAGGTAAAGAATTCCGTCATCTAACAAAGGCAATTGTAGAACCAGTCAACTTAACATGCGTTAAGTAAAGAAATGACTCACTTAGCAAAGCCAAAGGAAGAAATATTTCACTCAATATGGGCCAGGCGGAAAACTCTGCCACATAACAAAGGTTAGGTGAAGGACTACTGCACTCAGAGAGAGCCAGGTGAGAAAGACAACTTTACTGAAACCAGACATAATGCTCGTCTCTAGATGGGCGACTTTATCTAAAAGGCCAGGAAAAACATCATTGTTTGTATTACAAGACAAGGGAATGGGACTCCATTACTTGAAATAAAGTGAGAATAACTACCTTGTTTTAGAAACTTGTTGAATCAGTCTTCATCGAAAAAGACACTTTTAAAGCAAGAAAAAAATAGCGATAACTTATATCACCTAAGAACAGCCAGGTCCAGGATATCTTGCTGAAGAACTGACATGACAAACACTGCTCTAAAAAACTAGGGTTAAATCAAAGAGTGCATATCCCCCTCGAAGGCTCAGAATGGAGGTGCCTAAATATATATGGATGTGACCAAGATGAGAAGAAAGGAGAGATAGGTAGTATGTTTGAGGAAAGGAACCTGAGTGTTCTGGCTCTGAATGAAACGAAGCTCAAGGGTAAAAGTGAAGAATGGTTTGGTAATGTCTCAGGGGTAAAGTCTGGGGTTGGCGTGAAGGTAAGATCGAAGGAAGGAGCACGAGATGCGGGAATATGTGACAGAGGGTAAGGAAATGAGCTCCAAACTGATGTGGGTAAAATGAGAGTGGATTGCGAGAAATTGGTGATTATTAGTTTTTATGCACCTAGCTATGTGTATTAGAATTATGGGAGGCAAGTGTTTTGGGAGCAGCTGAGGGAGTATGTCAGCAGTTTTGATGCTAGAGATCGGTTATTAGCGACGGGTGTTTTAAATGCGAGAGTGAGTAATGTGGCAATAGAGGGACTAACTGGGAGACATGGGGTATTCAGTGAGGTGAATGGGAATTCCTGGCTTAAAAAGAGGGACACACACAAGTATACGTGGGTGAATAGGAAAGATTGTCAGAGGGCATTATTAGATTATACACTATTTGATAGGCATGCAAAAGAGAGACTCTTGGACATGAGTCTGTTGAGATGTGCAGTTGGTGGAGACATAGGTGAAGATTTGTTGGGGTTTTCGAAAAAGGGGGAAAGATATGAATGGGAAGAGGGTGTTGAAAATATGTGAGGCTGGAAAAGAGACTTATGTGAAGAAATAACAAGAGAGACTGAGTGCAGAATGGCAAAAGTTGAGAGTAAACGAAGCAAGGGGAGTGGGTGAGGAATGGGAGATATTTAGGGAAGCAGAGCTGGCACGTTCAAGAGAAGTGCGTGGCATGTGGAGGTTGAGTGGTGGGCAGGTGAAAAAGAGTAGTGAGTGCTGGGATAACGAAGTAAAGTTGCTAGTGACAGAGAAAAGAGAAGTGTATGGGTGGTACTTACAGATAAGGTAAGCAAATGATTGAGAGGTGAACAAGAGAAAGCGGCGGATGGTCAGAAGGAGGTCGCAGGGCTTGAAAAAGAGGGATAGGGTGAACGATTATCAGCAAATTTCAGGAAGAATGAGATGTCTTGAAAGGAGGTTAATAGTGTGTAAAAAACAAGAGAACGAATGGGAACATTATTGAAAGAGACAAATGGGGTGATGGTAAAAGCTAGTGATGAGGTGGGGAGGAGATGGAGTGAGTATTTTGAAGAAATGTTGAATGTTTGATGATAGGTTGAGGAAATATGCGAAATGATGGAGTCATGGAAAGAAAGGAGAGGTGGTAAAAACCTTGCGTACGATGAAATGTGGCAAGGTGGCTGGAGTGGATGGTATTGAAGTTGAATTTCTTAATAAATGGGGTGACTGTTGTTGAATGGTTAGCTTGGATTTTAATGTACTTATGTATAGATCATGGTGAGGTGCCTCAGGACTGGCGGAATGCATGTATAGTTCCACTGTATAAAGGCAAGGTGGGAAAAGGTAAGTGTTCGAACTACAGAGGTATAAGATTTTTTAGTGTCCCTGGTGAGTTATAAGAGAAAGTGGCGATTGAGAGGATGAAGGCATGTACAGAGCATTAGATTGGAGAGGAACGATTTGGAAAATATGTGTGGATCAGGTGTTTGCTTTGAAGAATGTGTTAGAAATATGTACCTTTTTTTGTGACCGAAATGGCACAGACATATAATATGCCTTAACCAAGGCCATCTTGGGTGAAAGAAAAAAGCTGAAGACAAAGATATTGGATATCAATCAGGGCTCAGAAGATGTTTGTAGGTCTGATTCTTAAAGGAAGAAATGCTATATGAAGAGAGAAAGAATAAAGAAGGAAGAAAATTCCACAGCTTAGCCGTTCGAAGAAAGGTGTCATAACAGTAAAACCTCGAGTGGCCGGTATCCCCGCAGAAGCTGTGAGAAGCAGCAGCTAATCGCGTGCCATGGGTTCAAACCTTATGGGTGGGGGACCCATGCAGACAATTAACGAGAACAGTGGCCAAAGTATTACTTAAAGAATAGAGAGAGAACAGCAACATCGCTGCGTACAGAAATGAAAGGTTGAAGGAAGGTGATTCCAGGTGAATTAAAGAGACGGAAAGCCCTTGATTTCACTTTGACAGAGAGGTAAAGGGTAAACACACACACACACACACACAAACACACACACACACACACACACACACACACACACACACACACACACACACACACACCAGACACGTAAACACTGTTCCATACTTAGGCGAATACAACCCCTGTAGATGTGAAACAGCTATTCACAAGAAAAGTAATTACGGAACTATGTAACACACCCAACTTTGGGAAGTAGACTTTGTGATATCAATTATATGAGGTTTCCAAGACAAAGGAGAGATGGTAATGCCTAACATGTTTATATTATTGCAAGGTTGAATTGTGGTGTTTTGAGACTGAACAAAGGAAAACAAATGATTCTGAGAAAGAGATACAGGGAGAAACTGCATTTTAACACTATTAGATTTCAAAAGGGTACTGCTTCCCCAATTCGAAATGTTGTGCAGGTTAGAACTAAGAGAGGAGATATGATCAGTACAAGAAAGAGAACGGGTATTAAAGGGAGAGGCGGAGGAAAATTAATTGAAGTAAGATATTAGTTGAAATAACAGAACCCTGAGGAATACCACTTTTGACAACAAAGGGGTGGGAAGTCGCTCCAAAGACCACTACTGCGATGGAACGGCCCGAGCGGAAACTATGCATTAGAGAACAGAGAGAAACAGTGAAACCAAAGGAAAGGAGCTTAAAAAGCAGAGGCGTATACCACATACTCTCAATTGCTTTGTTTATTTAGAGGGCTAAGAGAAAAGTTTCATCAAAATCCATGAGAGAATAGGACCAGAGGTTAGTCACATAGAATAGACGATCAGCAACAGACCTAGCTCTGCGAAATCCATTCTGGTGATCAGAAAGTAAGGAATGGGATTGTAAGTGTTTGAGAAAGTGAAAGTTTAGGAGAATTTCAAAGAAAATGAAGAAAGCAGACTTGAGAGCAATGGGGCGAAAGTTGGAGGAGTTAGAGAGATCTCCTTTTTCATTGATGTGCTGCACCAGTAGAAGTCAAGTTAGTACAATTTCGTTTTATGAAAGTGCGTTTGGCTCTTCGAAGAACAGCTTTGTAATGATTCCGGGCGGAAATGAGAGGAGAGTGGTTTTTTGGGGGAAAGGAAGAGTTCATGGTCTGGGACACACCGTCCATGGTGCGACAGGCATCAGAGCAGGAGCGATCAGACCACCACTTAGGAGAAAAAGATTGAAAATAAGAAAGGACGTTTGTCATTTTTTCTAAGTTGGTCTGGGGTAGTCTAAACTTGATCATACCATAAGTTGGACTGAAGCCATTAAATGTTAGTCATACCGTTAGTTATTTTGGGTCGTCTGATGTAAATCATATTCTATATTAGACTAACGTTATTCGCACTCTAAGCTGGACTGGGGTCGTCTAATGTCAGTCATACAGTAAGCTGAACTGGGGTCATTTAATGACAGTCATGCACTTATTAGATGAACGTTAATGACACTCTAAATTGAAATGGTGTCGTCTGATGCCAGTCATACTGAAGTTGGACTGGATTCATCTAATGATAGTTGTACTGTAAGTTGGACTAGGGTCATCTAACATTAGTCATACTGTAAGTTGTACTGCTGTCACCTAATGTTATTCATACTGTAAGTTGAACTGGGGTCACCTAACGCTAACCATACTGTAAGTTGGACTGGGGTCATCTAATATTAGTCATACTGTACGTTGAACTGGGATCATATGAATTTAGTCATACTGTTAGTTTGATTAGGGCGTCTAAAGTTAGTCATATTGTAAGTTGTACTAACGTTAGTCATACTGTAAGTTGGACTAGGGTCGTCTAATGTTAGTGGGAGTGAGGTCACTAATTTTTCTTATACAGTTAGTTGGCTGGGGTTATCTAAAGTTAGCCATCCTGTAAGTAGGATTGGGGTTGTCTAATGTTAGTTACAGTGTAATTTTCACTAATGTTAGTCATGACATATGTTATAATGTTGTCTGAATTTAGTCATACCGTAAGTTGGACTGAGATCATCTAGCGTTAGATGTACTGTAAGCTGAAGAGGCGTTATTTATACCGTAAGTTGTTTGTGCTGGAGTGGTCTAATGTTAGTCCTACTGTAAGCTGGACTGGGGTCATTTAATCTTAGACATACCCTACATTGGACTGAAGTCATCTATTATTATTCATACTGTAAGTTGGACCAGGGGTCGTATTATGTTAGTCATATTGTACGTTGGACTGGGGTCGTCTAATGTTATTCAAAGTGTAAGTTATACTGAAGTCATCTAATGTTAGGCATGCTTTAAGTAGGCTTGAGCATCAACCTTTCTTGAGACATACCGTTAACAATGGTGTCAGCATGAGGGTGCTGCTACACTACAGGTGAACGCTGCATCTGTTAGGATGTTGTGACGGTTATCTTTCTGTGCTGTATTTACAGTGGGTTCATAATGTAGACTTGTATGCGAGTGGAATAAGGGAGACAGACAGACAGACAGAGAAAGAGAGAGAGAAAGAGAGAGAGAGAGAGGATAGTAATGGTGATGATTCTTCTTGTTCTTGCCAGCGGGTCAACTAAGCCTGACTTATGTTATTGCCTCGTTATGTTAATGAGCTCTTTATCATGAGTTTTTTCTTTCCGACTGTATCTATCCCATTTCCTCTCTCTCTCCCTCTCTCTCTCTCTCTCTCTCTCTCTCTCTCTCTCTCTCTCTCTCTCTCTCTC
>JAYMFT010215310.1:0-11444 GCA_038088735.1 Panulirus argus
TGAGCCTTAGAGGGAAAATCCTCACTTGGCCCCTTCTCTGTTCTTTTTTGGAAAAGCAGAAACTGGAGGGGAGGATTAACTTGGTTATTTTGAAAGAATTATTCAAATTCCTTAAGTAAAAGAAAGACCCATTGTCTCACTAGTTCTATACACTCCATAGCTATTCATTTTGCATATGTTTTATATAGTTAATTAGATATGAGTGATTAGACACACAACACCACGTGCTTCCGTGGTGTATCTGTTAGCGTCGCTGACAAAGATTCACGTGCGGGCCTGCCCGGGTTCAAATCCTGGGCGTGGCAGTCGGCCCACAGCCATTCCCAGATGTTTCTCCTGTCCTTAATGCTGGTCGTTAAATGGGTTTCTGGCTTGGGCTGGTATTTGTGTTTAATCATAAGAATAAAGACATGATACATATATACTTGCTAGGAGATGGGGCAACACGAGTGTAAATCTCTCCATGTATCACACAGAGATTAATCACACTCACACACACACACACACACACACACACACACAGACACACACACACATAAAGCAGGTGAGATCTTGAAACACAGGGTCTTGTGCCCTTGAGAAATTCATGTACTAGTACCTGACTTCGGTCAGAACTGGATCACCAGATCATATACGACACCCTGGAAGCAGTATACATCAACCATAGTATTCCAGTGAGAGAGAGAGAGAGAGAGAGAGAGAGAGAGAGAGAGAGAGAGAGAGAGCTGTCGATTAAGCTGTGCTCGAGATTGATTTCCCAGTAGTCAAGGAAATGGCGCAGGACTAGAAAACATCACTCAGTTCAACTAAAGATAAGATTCTTTAGGAAAATAAGCCATGAAGTTGTGTTCCTCCATCAGAGATTGGGGCAAAGTTATGAGAGATTCTATGAAGTCCCTCGGGTGAGAATCATTAGAAGAACGCCACCGGTGGGAGTCTAGAGAGAGAGAGAGGAAAGGGATGGAGGAGAGAGACGTGGTTCAGCAGATGGTGTGGCAAGACGCAAGGAAAGTAGAGACATGAAGATACAGACTGTAGAACACTCAGGCAATGTTTATAAGGTGGAAGGCATTAGATAATGAATACGCTAAAAGCAAGCAAGGAAGGAAGGAAGGAAGGATAAGAATGTCAAGAGAATGTCTGAGGACGTGGTAACGAAATTCCTGAACTCTGGTCTCCTTCAACTCCGTTCCCGTCTATCAGGGCGGATCAAGTGCACGCATGCAACTTTTGTTGGAATTACTTTTGCACAACAAGACTCCTCAACCCCAACCCCTCCAGGCTGGTTAAAGGGAAGGGACGCGCACTACCCTGAGATGCAGTTGCTACCTCGTTACCTGTGGAACATAATCCTCAACTCGTAGATTAACCTGAAGTATTTTTGTTAGTTATGATAGATACAGGTAGGTTGGAAGATTCAGAGAGACAGGCTGTTGAAAATGAAAAGGATGGAATTATGAAAGGAGAGTTGAACGCTTAATTTTGAAGTATATTCAGAGTTTAAGATGCACAGCCTTCTGCATTATCCAAACGGGATTGGGGAGTGGTTTTGGAAAGTGCTGAGATCGTTGGTCGAGATGCAGTTCAGATCAGGAAGGTTCCAGACCCATATAATGTGTACTTCTCTAATGATATGTGGCAACATGCAAGGGTCGTCTTGTCGTGGTCAGTCGTTTTATGTTTTCTTGCTTTTTTTTTTGTCTTGAATGTTGAAATAAGTTTATATATATATATATATATATATATATATATATATATATATATATCAGTTGGGATAGACTTATGCTAGTGACAGTGCAGTGGTGGAAATGTCAAGCGTTCATTAGGAAAAGTAGCAATATGTTCAGTCATTTGAGTGAAATGATCCGATATGCTAATTATCTCGTGATTAATTTAATGAAGGCCTAAGGTTCTTTAAACACTTTGAGCACGATGAATTAGCATCACGAACCTGATGACTGTAACCCCTTTAACGTGCGACGATTTAACACAAGTAATACGATGGCTTCCCTCGAGTACGATGACTTCACCCTCGAATACGATGACTTCACCCTCGAATACGATGACTTCACCCTCGAATACGATGACTTCACCCTCGAATACGATGACTTCATCCTCGAATACGATGACTTCACCCTCGAGTACAGTCAATAAAGTCGTTATGCTCGTAGAGTAAATAAACTAATCATTGAGGGAAGCCTGGCGGGTAATGTTACCTCAGTATATGCGACGTCGCAAAATGTGACATCGTCTTCAGAGATCGTAAGTGACCGGCTTGGAAAATCGCTCAGCGAGGAAGATAGAAGAACAAGATCTCTCTCTAGGAAGAACAGTGTAAGATATCTTTTGGTACTTGAATTCTAGACACGTTTGGGATGAAGAAAGTAAGATAACTTTGGGAGGAACAAAGTAAGATATCTTTTGGAAGATCAGCTCTAGATGCTTGTGAGAAGAAGAGTGTAATATAGCTTTAGGAAGAAGAGGGTGGTGAGATACCTTACGATTGCTTACGACCTTGTTTGACTAACACTAAGACTATTCATAAGAAAACCCAAATCACCCATTGTTAAGCAGCGTATTAAAGACGCATTGCCAAAGACTAACTTTATTACTACGCACTCGTATACTAGGAACGGTTATGAGAATTGGGTGTTATTTACTAGGAACGGCTATAAGAATTGGGTATTGTTATTACTATTATTTTTACTTTTTTTTTGTGGTGAGGTTACGATTGGCATTTCGCGTGGAGAAATACATGTATCACTAATTTACAACATCCAACACACTGATCTCGAATCAATAACTGAACGTATAAACTAAATACCCTCAGTTTAGTGTCACTGAACAGACTGTCTACATAACTTCCGCCCTTAATATCAGTGACTTGCCCATAGTATTGGTTCTGTTAATGTCCATATGCTAAATTTGCTAACATGACCATAAACAAATGAACGCGACAATACTACCCTTGAACACAACGGTACGGCCCTTGAGCACGACGGTACGGCCCTTGAACACGACGGTACGGCTCTTGAACACGACGGTACAGCTCCTGAGCAAGACGGAATCATTCTAAGGTATCTCGACATGGAAGCCTGGCCATCATACCCAAGGGTCGTACCTTCCTACTCATTTGCTTTACGGCATTGTTAGAAAATTTAGATATATGTAAACAAACAAGAAATAGTTAGCTAGCTGGTCGTGAAATCTCCCAGCGGCCATTATCATGGGGCTCTCACATCTCCCGAGGCTGCCCTCCGTGGGGGAGGACGGTAAGGCGGACTCCTTTAGGGCAAGAATGCCTTCGACGATGTACATTTTTTTTTTTTTTTTACTCTCGTTGGAAAGGGAGGAGGAAGTGGTAGAACAGAAGAAGGCACGGTTAAGAACTTGAAGGTGGATACAGGCGTTATTGAAAGGTGTTAAATGGCTCGAGGAATGTCCTTTTTTTTTTTTCTAATGCCTTATTTATACACCTCTGGCAGTCCGGGTGTACATGCCTGTGTAGCGATGCTGAATCTTTGGGTTTAGGGAAGGAAATCAAGCTGTATATCCGTGTGTAGTGATGTGTCTCTTTTTTGGTTTGTTAAAGGAGATTTAGCTGTATATGTGTGTTTAGTGGCGTAGATTTTAGGTTTAGGGAAAGAAATTAGTTAAGCTAAACATCGTTCGTCTTGTACGTGGATTGGATAGCGAGAGTCTGTCATTATCTTGTACGCTGCAGGGAGGAAGGTCTGTACTCGTAGGGACCCCACATGCCCCAAAGGAAATAGGAACATAATCATCGATTAGAGATGAATATAGATGGATGGCTCGTAAGCCGTTGTAGTGCAGTAGGCTGAGTACTTACGAGTATTTACGACAGATTTTTGCTAGACTGCAGGTCCAGCACGGAACGTTCACCCAAGGAGAATCTAGCAAGAGTTTACGTACACTTGACAGCCGCTGAAATGTTGGCACACTGCGCTGCCGTCACTAAACCCTCCGATACCCGGACGGGTAGTACTGATAATATATAACTCTCTGGTTGGTGGGCACCTGCTACCTACCAGAGAGAAAGAGAGAGAGGGAGTGTGTTGAGACACGGAAGAAATGAGAAAGGGAGGTAAATATGGACCAGGAGTGAGAGCGAATTAAAAGCAGGGAGCCTGGGTAAGATGAGGACGGACGGAGGGAATGTTTTCCGTCGCATTTCACCCGGAGTCTGATATTACTCCTTCAGCTTGGCGAAATGGAGCTTTGCAGCCCTACCATCAAAGCTGGAGGAACTTTATGACTCGGGCGGACATAAAAGCTTGAGTCGAGCCATGTGTTCCGCCCGACTTACTCTGCAAGCAACAAGAAGGTACCGCGAGACCTGCAAAGAGGGTTTGGAGGGAACGGACCCTGGGAAAAGGGGATTGCAGGCAGATTAAGGAGGGAATACAGGAGGTCCTATTGTTGGAGACGAAGGATCCCGACCGCAAACGTCGTTTGAATGACCTAAAGTGTGTTCTGTTTTTCATTATTGTTTTGAGGAGTAGGGCACAAAAGGTTCGTCTTGGGGTATAGACGTCCGTGGTGTAATGGATAGAGGAATTCCTGAACGTGAAGCATTCATGGGGTCGAACTCGCAAAGGTTCGAATCCTGGTCGTGGCAGTCGGTCCACAGTCCACACAGCTGTTCATCCTCCCTTATGGGCTAATCAACAAATTGGGCAGATGGCTATGGCGAGGATATATATATATATACGCAGCATAACACTTTATGACCTCTGCTCCCGACCGGTGGACGTGGCCAGCTTCCTGAGTGCTGCAGGAGCGTTATAAGGATAGGAGGGACTCCTAAGACAGAAAGATGAGATAAGATAAGGTTTAGAGTTAGTGAGGTGACCTTGATATGGGCAATCACTTGCCCGTGACGTCTCAGCTAACATAAAAAGAAATCTGTCCCTGCATATGCAAGGAAATGATGCGAAATGTAAGATATCAGATCTTTTTTTAATTTCTTTACTATTATGGTGTTTCTTAATCAAGATAGCAGTAGTTAACCTGATACAGTGGGAGTTTGAAATTTGGTGTTGGATATTGACGATCGATAGCGTTTTGAAGTCATGTTTATTGTGTTAACTACGTTTCCAGTCTCTTGTATTGTAAATAGTGTTATATAAGTTAACAAGATGATTGTTGGGCTAGTAGTCCTTCTCCTCTGAACTGTCAAATCGTACTCTCTGCTAGACTCCACGATTCTCTCTCTCTCTCTCTCTCTCTCTCTCTCTCTCATGATAATCCATGAGTTATTTCACCCGCACCGTGTCAGTGTGCGAGCACTTTGGTCAAGCTGTATATTCGTGTGTCGGCTCAGGACGTAATAGATGGTCAAGGGGTTTTGCTATTGTCAACCTTAAGTTTACCAGAGAACTTGAGTCGGCAACAAATCTTCTTTTGAGAGTGTTTGGTGAGGGTAGACCGTAAAGTTTTTTTTTTCTGTTAAAAGCTCTTTATTTTGTAGGAATTGAACGATGGAATGGCAAGTGCTGTTCGAGAGTGTTTTGAGAATGAAGGGAGATCGTATGATACACTCTTGACCAGAGGGCAATGCAGCAGATCCGTTCTTGAGGTTGTTCTAATGTTTTTCACTTGTACGTACGGCCTCTCTCTCTCTCTCTCTCTCTCTCTCTCTCTCTCTCTCTCTCTCTCTCTCGTAAAACTGGCATACACCTTCACCCGTTGCTTGCCACTATCGATCAACCTCTAGGAAGGATGAACAATCAGGGTTGACTGTGGACCGACTGCCGTAACCAGGATTCGAACCAATGCCTTCGGTCCCTGGACGACCCGTGAGTGCGCCACGGTCAGAGACGGTTACCGCTACATCACGGGAGTCCATTAAAACAAGTTTTACCCATGTCATGTTTATCATTTTGAGTAACTTTAAGTAAAATCCTATAGCAAGCTCGCGTATATCCACCCCAGTATTGGGATAGTACCCCAGTATTGGGAAAGTACCCCGGTATTGGGATGGTACCCCAGTATTGGGTTGGTACCCCAGTATTAGGATGGTACCCCAGTATTGGGATGGTACCCCAGTGTTGGGACATTTTCTCAGTATTGGGATAGTCTCCCAGTGTTGGGATAGTACCCCAGTATTGGGACAGTACCCCAGTTTTCCGCTTTATTCGTTTTGAATAAGAGTTGTACCTCAGTGGACATGCGTCATGTAATTATTTACACGGACCCCTGGCAGCAATACCTCACAGTGTAAGGACAGGGCAGGGTGTAGGAAGACGCATGTGTTGTGTAATTTGGACGTGTCAGTGCAACACTTGCGTGCGAGTGGCGTCTTGTGTCTGCGTCTTGCAGGTGAGTCGGATGGATGGCTGTGTGTTATGTCGGGTAGTTGTTCTAATGTGTGCTCTTCCTCCCTTCGCCTTGCTCGTATTGTCCTTAATTTTGCTCTGCTCTTCCGTCTCCTTCATCTTTCTCCTTTTCTTCATCACTCCTCCTCTTCCTCTTCTCCCACTGTACCTCTTCTCTTCTGTCTCTCCCTCCTATTCCTCCTCTCTTTCACTTTCCTTGTTATCTCTTTTCCTCTTTCCCTCCCTTATCTTAACCCATTCCTCTCTTCCTTTATCATCCTGTCAATCTCTCGCTATCTCCTCCCTCCTTACCTCAGCCGTCTTCCTCATCTTCCTGGCTAATGAAGGTGATGACCTCGATACCACTTTTTGTCAACACTCAAAAAAGAGATGGGAAGTGTGTAGCGTCTGGTAGTTCTGGTAGTATAGGTCGTGATGGAGATGGTTGACGTCTGGCAGTTCTGGTAGTACATGTTATGCAGACGTTCATTACATCCTGAGACTACTTTCTGCGTAGTTACCATTCATGGAAGGAAGTGGGAGACAGAGAACCTGGTGAACGTATCATTGTTTGAACTAAAATGATGACTGAGAATAATATGGTGTGTGTTTGTGTGTGTCTGTGTGTCTGTGTGTGATCATTCATATCAATATTAGAGAATATTCAACTGATATTTTGATTGGCTGTTATATATTCACGCATTTTTTTTTTCATGTAAACCTCGGAAATACGATTTGATTTGGGCTTTGTGTCCTCAGTCATCAGATTTCAGTTCCATCTGCAGGTGGTGGTGGATGATGCCCTCAGAAGGTCATGTGATTAGACACTACTCTCGTGACCTCTCACTGGTCTTCCATATCGTGGCATCATTTTCACACCACTTCTCTCAAGCCGTTGATTCTTCTTGTCACCAACCAAAGCTTTCTTCAAATACTGCAATGCTTTATATAAATAAATATGCAGTTGGCCCAGGGTGTGGCCAAGCCTCAGGGAATGGCGGGGCAAGAGATGTGTGGAGGCTGTGTCAGAAGTAGGTATTAAGAACGTTTTCTGTGCAATATTTTGTATCAAGCTTTTTAAGCTGAAGCTGAATGTTTCGGTTCAGATGATGATTACGATCCTGTTATTGTTTACCGAGCACTCGAGATCCTCCAGTGGCTAAAGTTTTGAAAGAAATCTTTGTTTATATTTGTTGATTACACATACTGAATCACTTCAGCACGTACCTTGATTGAGAAAAGAAGACGGTGCGCTGAATGTGTACAGACTTACTCTTTACAATTTTTGAGGTGGAATTTATTCGTAGCCAACCTCATGAACAGGATGGTACGACCCGTGGGTACCGTGACCTGACCTTCGACTTGGATCTTACGGTCACGTCGTAATACTCATCATGGGGTCGTACCGTCGTATTCAAGGGTGTTGTCACAGCCTTAATAGATGTATTGAGTTACTCATCATCATTACTGGGATGAGAGGACCTCAAGTGTCGTACGTTGTGAGTAACATCCTCGTCTCCTGGGTTAGGAGGACAGTAACCTGGACTGGAGGAAGGGCAGGATCGGCTCCTGAAGGAGGCGCTTGCCATCACTATGGTTCATCCTGAAGAATATGTGGAATAGAAGGAAGTGAATCGATCCTTAACATAACTCTTTTTCTATCATAATAAGAATATTAATTTGAGGACAACGGAAGCCAAAGCTTCAGTAAAGTTAAAGAATCTCACGAGCTTTTGAAACAAATGTGATAATGATGGTAATAAAGTTTTGATTACTTATTGATCATTTGATAGTCGTAATTTTCTACTGACTCTGACCAACAGGTACCGGAGTGGCGAGAAATGCCATAATCCAGACATTTCCCTTAAGGTTTCAATCTATCTTTCTTTGGTAAAGTCAGATACAACGAAAGATGTTTATTGTATTTACCTCAGGTATTCGCTTTACCCTCGCTCTCATCTCGCGCTTTATTGTCTTTAACTGGATAGGTAAAGAGGTCAACCACTCGACTCCTGTAGTTGAGAGACACTGGTACGACCTCTGTGAAAGGTTTAATAATTCAGGAATATGAATTGTTTGTTATCAAGGCTGAAGTTTAATGCCCCAGCCTGGCGCTCATGAGGTGGCATGCACCGTGGACCAGTTTTTCATTCTTCTTTTTACTTCATATACAGAATTTACTCAGAACTAATTCCGTCCGAGTTATATAATTGTGGATAACGTCAAAATGTTAAGACAACTGTGTATATTTTTCCTTCATTTAGCGAGACAATTTGTGATTACATACGGTGTGTTAGTGATTACAGATAGTGAGATGTGCATAAAACAATTATAAAAAAGATTTTCCTTTTTCTACTTGGCGTACAGTCAGACTGAGGAACTCACTCCAGAAAACACTGGACCGCCTTTATGCCTGGAGTCTCACCTAGAAGGGTGACCGTCATGATCCAGGAACTGTGACGCACCCTCGTATATTTCGTGTGCTTCTTGTCTCTAATGAGGAAATTACCCACAACAAGCAAACCCTCCCACCCTCCCCCTTTTGTTTTTTGTGGGCTTGGCCTTGCACGAACGCCATTGGTAACTTGGACCCCTAACTCAGGGAGCGAGACACGCATGCCTCGCGATGGCTCAGGAGAAAAAAACCATTGAGGCCGACAACTTCACCAAGACGACACCGGGAAACCACCCGCCTCCATCGTCGTTCGGTAGTGACTCCGTGGAGCAGTGGTCACTGTGTCGTCTACCACTTCAACAGCACCGCGTTCGTCTCCATTCCCCGAGGTGAGGCCTCGTGTACAGTGGGAAGGACAGGTACTGGAAGGGCTGGTGGTCTAAGGCCGGGTCATCTGCTGGAAGACAGGAAGACAGAGGAACCTGAATTTGAAAACAGCAAGACAGAGGAACCTGGATTTGATAATTTATATAGATGGAGACGGGCCATTCTGCTTACATGCCTTACATGAGTGGGTAAGGAGACAGGACAGTGTGCTTATCTACCTTGCATGGGTAAAGCGAGAGGACATTGTGCTTACCTACCATACTTGGATGGATAGGGAGACGGGGCACTGTGCTTGTCTACCATAGTTTACCTATACTGGGCAGAATGGGTCTGCCGGTGTCACTAAGCCTGCGAGGGTTTCGTAGGAAAGATACAGACTCTGATGCATGGATCGCGGTCCTTTCTGAACAAGTGACCAGTTGATAGAGTGCAGAACGTCTTGGAAATTAGATTTTTTCTAATGTTCTTGTTCGTTGACTAAGCTAAAGTCATGTTGAGAATGGAGTTTTGGTTTTGATAATGTCCACACAGCTTAGGGTCCTCATGAAGTGGTGGTTGTATTGACGCACTAAGGCTTCAGTAATCTGGCTGGAATGTCTTGGTGATATATTTATCAGTACGATTTTTTTGGTAGATGTTGTTTCTGGACCATATTGCCGCATTTCAGGAAGTCGTGTGATGTTTCATAACAAGACAGATGAAGATATTTAATAGGTGGATTATGAATTTTTAACGTTATATGAAAAATATGAAATTTCCACTTTTTTTTGGGGGGGGGAGGGGAACAGTGTTTGAGTATTTTCTTTTTTTCTGTTTTTGAAATCAACGAAGCATTTTCCTTCAAAAAAAAACTGAAGTTTGGTCCAGGGATTTCAAGGTGAGCAAGTGTGACCAGTATATTTCAACCTTTTGAGCACGAGAATATATGTGACCTTGCCCTTATGGGGTAAGGTCAGAGGTCACTTTTCATGCTCAAGGGTCGTGTTTTTTCTTTTGTTTCTTTCCGCCGTGCTTTAAGTTTGGTACGGCCAACCTTAACGGTGGTACCGTCGTGCTTAAGTGCATGTAACGTAGCACCGTCTAGCTCAAGGCTCGCACCGTTCTTTTTAAGGTTTGTACCCTAGAGTTCAAGGGCAGTACCGTTGTGCTCAAGGTTTGTACCGTTATGTTCAAGACGTTGACCACCAAGATGTTTTCTTGCAAAAAAGTTAAGATCGCGTAAACATTCACTTCATGATACTGCTATAAACTCCATAGCATACGTCTGCATGTCCTGAATGAAGCATATCCTTAAGTTTGCATCTTTTCCGTATAAATATTGTGCTTTCTCCTCCTTCATGGCACGGATGTCTTTACCACTCAACCTCAGGGAAATTAGAAGATTTAAACGAGAATTTTAATGATTCTAACGAGGATTTTAGAGATTTTAACGTGAATGATAAAGATGTTAACAAGAATTTTAAAGATTTTAACTAGAATTTTAAAGATTTTAACGAGTCATAAAGATTTCAATAAGAATATTAGAGATTTTAACGTGAATATTAGAAATTTTAATGTGAACAATGAAGATTTTAAGAAGAATTTTAAAGATTTTAACGTGGATATCAAAGATTTTAACAAAAAATTTAGACATTTTAACCACTACACCACGTAGGCCCGTGTATGCGTGTGTTTGTGTGTGTGTGTGTGTGTGTGTTTGTGTGTGTGTGTTTGTGTGTGTGTGTTTGTGTTTGTGTGTTTAAGTGTGTGTGTGTGTGTGTGTGTGTGTGTGCTTCAAGCACTAATTTTCAATCTTCATTTTGCGAATCTCTAAGACGCTGGCCAGTAAATCAGTTGCCCTGAGTTGCCTGCGAAGGCAGGGACACACCTGAGGGACAAGTAATAATTTCTCACTTTCCTTTTCAAGAGTGTGTGAAACTCCTCATTAATCTCTCCAGCCATTCTTCATGCATTCTTTCAACTTTCTTCCTCCTCCAGCCCGCCATTACCATCAAGCTCATTACTCTCACTTTTCATTAATTTTTTTCTTCTATTACCTTGTGTCTCTTGCATTCTTTGCTATATTGCATTCACCCATTTTTCAATCTCTCTCTCTCTCTACTCCTTTCCTTCTTCCTCATCTTCCTTCTTATCTTTCTTTTTCTCTTCCTTCCTTCCTTCCTGTCATCATCTCAAGAAACTTTTTGATTTCTCATTTTCGGCTTTCGTTGTCAACCCACTTTTCTCCTGTCTTCTCCTTTTAACGATTCCTTACACACACACACACACACACACACACACACACACACACACATATATATATATATATATATATATATATATAT
>JAYMFT010215321.1:0-11444 GCA_038088735.1 Panulirus argus
GTACTAATCTATACTGCACTGTGCCTGTATCTATGTACTGGGGTACATGGGGCCCTCAGCCCACCTCTGTAACTTGCCTCGTATGTATATAAATCTATATACATTCCAATTTGTCTCGAGTGCCTGTAACGTCTTTTGCCCAGGCCATAGCTTGTACGGTGGTAAGAAAAAACGCCGTGGAACTAAACAGCTCTGCTCTGACTCGTTGCGTCAACACCAGAAAGAAAAAAACATGCCAACCATCTTTCGTGGCGATCTCAAGATGTGAGACGGATTCATCATCAACTTGTGTCTGGTGGTAGGGAGGTCTACCCTGACGTACCCTAGGGTACAATGAGGTACCCTAAGGTACAGTCAGAGACCCTGAGGTATACCCTGGGAGATGAGCATGACACCTTCATCTTGTAGTGTAACATTCTCCAGTCCCTGTTGCTCGAATACGGCCCCACTCTTCCTCCACCACGGAGGCTGTCCGTACCCACCTCTCCACCACTCGCCCTCTCACTCTCACGCTCTCTCTCCCGGCAACCGAGCAACTCAACAAACACCACAACGCCCCACACACACACACACACACACGCACACAATACACACGTGTGTGATTACCTACACAAGAGGGCGGGCGCCCTTACCACAAACGCCCAGTGTGTCGGAGACGCGCACTCCCGCACGCCCGCCGTCCAAACGTCTCCCCGAAGCCTAGCCCCACTCCCGTCTCGGCCAACAAAGGGAGAGACGATCGGCGAGACGCGGCGAAGAAACCTCCCCCCCCCCCACCACCACCACCACCCGAGCGACGTCTCAAATTAATGCACCGACGGCATGAATAATTAATCACAACAAAGACACGACAACCATACATTAGTCTAACACTGAATGAAGGCCGAAAATACGGCGATCATTAATTAATTCGAAGGAGACGGCGGCGGGGAGTCGTGTGGCATGGGGGCTAGAGATGCAGGGAGGTGGGTTTGTTGGGTTGTCTCCCGTCTCGTATTATTAGTATGCCCAACAAACACCTCAGTAACTCGCATCGCCGGTGGGACGGAGACTGGAGAGGGAGGGAGAGGGAGAGGGAGAGGGAGAGGGAGAGAGAGAGAGAGAGAGAGGATGGCCGGCTGATGTGGCCAGGTCAGTCCGCGCCCATCCCAGGGCACTTGAGCGCCGATGGGAAAGACAGACGACAGAACGGAAAACGTTCCTGCACGCCAGGGGACGATATAAACGTTTTACGTACCTACAGATGGGAAACGTTTCATGGCAAGAAGCGAGAAGACACTCTCTGACCACTGGCAACGCGGAGCCCCTTTTAGTCTCTGTACTGGCCAAGGGAACACGATTTGACCCCCTGACCACCATGGTAGGATCCCTTTCAGCACGACGGTACGGTCCCTTTGAGTACGACGGTACGATCCCTTTGAGCACGACGGTACGGCCCCTTTGAGCACGACGGTACGGTCGCTTTGAGCACGACGGTACGGCCCCTTTGAGCACGACGGTACGATCCCCTTTGAGCACGACGGCGGTGGTACCACGGGTCTTGGGTACGATGGGGAATGACCTCTGATCTCGGGGGTCAAACCTTCGTCAGGAACATGAGGGCCTTGTATACTGGGTCAGGTCAAGTTCCCCTTTCAGAAGTCTGCTTGCGCCCCCTTCCTAAGACTGAGGTACCTCAGGGCTTTCCAAAGACTCCTTCCCCGTTTCACCTCGCCGGTGACGGGGGGCTGTCGTGTCCTCCAGTGCGAAAACAACTTTGAATTCGTCATTCGGTTCCTCGTACATCAATTCGTTATCCTCTGCAGCCGCTGTACTCTCTGATTCCCTTTGCCTCCTTGGCTGTTACTTAATGTGACGATTTACTACTGGGGAATGTCTGGGAACGTTTTGAACTTATCTCCTGCCTTGTCCAACATATTTTTTGGGGGGCAAAGTTTCCCTTCTCTGTCTGTCTTCCTCGTCTTGCTGTATTCGTTCTTTGCATTATGTTTTCAAATGCTGTCTGGCTGGAGGCGGCGCCCGTACCTCCCAAAGGCACATCCTTTGTTTGTTTGCGTGTTTGCTTGAGGGCGATGATTCACAGGTAATGTGCATCAACTCTCTCTCTTGTTTATTCAAGTCGGGGAAGATGATGATAGTGACGATGCGGGGGTCAGGTGACTGGCGGCCAACGATCCCATCCCCAAGGCGATCATAGCTTATCATTATAATCAAATCTTTATCATTATTACCATCATCAAGAGAAGACGGGGGCCGGAAACATCTTACAACAAGCGAGATAAGGGGTGGACGGAAGATGGGCTGGGGGGAGGGGAGATGTTGTGGGGGGGGGGGTTAATGGGAGAGGGGGAGGGGGTGGTGGAGGGTATATAGGGGGGCGGGGGGAGAAGACCCATTAGTGGGGGAGTAAAATTAGATCGTCACTCAACCTTGGGCGCTAGTGAGCCTCTGCCACTGATATTATTATCCCTTATAACCCTTGTGTTCTCAAGTGTCACACTCTCACTCTCTCCTCTCCCTCCCTCCCCCCCCCTCAATCACTCACTCACTCACTCAATCACTCTTTCTCCCCTCCTCTCTCTCTGTCTCTCTCTCTCTCGTCACCAGACTTAAAAACAAGGATGGGAGGGGAAAAAAATCTGGAGAGCGAATACAAAGAGGAGCAACAAAGTTAATTTCGTCCCTCGACAAAACAATAAATCGCACGAGAGAAAAAGACACTCGGAGATCTAAAATAATTTCATCCAGTAAAATTATTGGAACGGTTTAATAATTCTGATGATATAATTCACGATAATTGCTTCGGGCTGAACGGAAAGAACAGGCTGATGTTAAAGGAAAAGGAGACGACAGATGCAACACAAACGTGGGCAAAAAACTTTTTCTCAGCACGAATGCTGAAAGGAGAGTGCTATAAACTACCACTGTAAACTGCCAGTGTAAACTGCCATTGTACACTGTCGAGGGTTCGAAACGCTAAAACACTGCAATGAAATTACGCCTGGAGAAAAAATAAAATGGTAAAATGACATTAATTATCATCAGTGATTAGGTTCGTACAAGAATGACAAGACATGCACACGTATTTCACCTATATATTCTCTCTCTCTCTCTCTCTCTCTCTCTCTCCAGACTAGAGGCTAGAATCTCTCTTTTCCCCCAAAATCTTCCTGTGGCTGAGAACAGCTCCCGATTACCTCTCCGTTCTTTCGTCTCTACCACAGCTGAGTGGGTGTTGCCTCATACGTAGCTCCTCTCCCGCTGGCTCTGGTGTGCTCCATCTCACCCACAGAATGCGCAGATCTCCATCACTATCATCGTCAAACTTCCATCACTCACTCCCTCCCTCACTCTGTCCCTCCATCTACTTCTTTCAACCCATCGCGATACCTCTCCATCTCGTCCTGATGTAACTAACTCTTTTCTCCCCACAATCAAATACTAATAACCTCCCATTTCTCCCCATCTCCCCAATCACCACAACTCACCATCTCACAACATTTTCTGACACCTTTTTTTGCGCATGCCAGCTGTACAATCCCTCACTTCCGCGCTAACTCCCGACCAGCTGTCCAAAGTAATATATATACACACCCCATTTTTTTTTTTTCTAAATTCCTCTATCGCTTTATTTCATGCATAAATCAGAGTTGCTACAGAAATAAATGCGGAATATCAATCACTTTTTTCCTTCATCCTCTTTCATTCGAGTCGTATATATATTTAGAGCAGCTTCGACGGCGTATCTTTACGGGCATAATGAATAATAATATATCTTGACTGTTCAAATCTGGTTACAATATCTACCAGCTGGTATGGACCAGAGACTTCCGGTACTGCATTTCATTCCATGAATATGTAGTCAATCTCATTAGCATACACAGACAGCTCCTGACTATCTGTATGAAATACATTTATAACAGTTTTCATTCTGTCTGTAATACACCTTGTGTTTTCTCTGTCTACAGTAGATACTGTCTTTGCTTGTCTGTCTACAGCGCATACTGTCTTTGCGTGTCTGTCTACAGTATATAACGTCCTGCCTTGTCTGTCTACAGTAGATAACCGTCCTTGCTCGTCTGTCTACAGTAGACACTGTCCTTGTCTGTCTGTCTACAGTGCATACTGTCCTTGCTTGTCCGTCTACAGTAGATACCGTCCTTGCTTGTTGTGTCTACAGTAGATAACTGTCCTTGCTCGTCTGTCTACAATACATGCCAAATTCATTTACCTACGTGTAACACACGCGCTTCCTCGCATTGCCCCACGAGAGCATTTCAGACAACGCCGGGTACATCACAAGCAGTCCTCAGCTGCCGACTGTGGTTTTGTTGTGGATCATTCATTTCCGAGGGTGGTGGTGGTGGTGGCGTGTGGGGAGGGGATGGGTGTGGCACACTCGGGCTTGCGGCGAGGCTTTGGAATGAGGACGAATCGCAACCCGTAAATAATGTCTCCCGCCCGCGATCTGCATCCATTCCCCCTGTCGTCCACACCCTCCGCCCGCGAGCGAGGCCGGGATATTTTACGTAAATTACGGACGTCTTCGTCGAAAAACATACTTCCTCATTTACAATGCAAGATAGGGATCCGCGACAGAGGACCGTATCATGGCTCACTGTCGGGGTTAGCCGTTCGTCAACGTCTGAGTGAGGTGAGGGGGGGGGGGAAGGAAATTTGGGACGCTCATCGTGGGCGTGGCTTGTGAGAAGTCTAGCCGCCTCATTCCGGCTCTCAGGAGACTCAAAAGAGCTTTAAGAGCCCGTGGGGTCTAACTAACCTTTGTTTGAGCTCTCATGAGACTCAAAGAGAGGAGCTCTTGAGTCTAGCCTTTCCTGGTTTAACAGGAGACTCAAATAGAACCCTTTGAGTTTAGCCTTTCTCGGGGCCTCTCAAAAGACTCGAAAGGGCAGAGCCCTTACTCATAGCCTCCCCCAAAGCTCTGGGGAGACTCAGAAGAGATAACGCTTCGACCAAACCAGCAAAACGTCCGGTCACGGAGCTCTCCAACCAAAAGACTCTTAAGGAGACGGAAGAAGCTTTTGCTTCATGTGCCGATCTTAAAAAAGATTTTCGTAAAAAAAACTGATACAAATGGTATCAAAAATGTATTATAAGGCTTCATGAGCACGGGAAAAACCTGTTAACATAATTTCTTATTTATCAATAATTGGTGCCTTTATATACTAGCGTCTTCATTAAACAAGTCATCCCCTTGCGCAAGATGGTACGACCCCTGAGCACGACAGCACGACGTAGAAGCACGACGGTGCGACGCATGTGATCACAGCGGTACGACCCTTGAGTGCTATGACCTTGGGCCTTTTGTGCTGACCCTTTAAAGGTTCAGTTAAAGGCCCCCCCCCCTCACCCAGGCATCATACCCAAGGGTCGTACCGTCGTGCTCAAGGGTCGTATCGTCTCGTGCTCAAGGGCTTAGAGGCAAACGGAACATCAGCTGGGCCAAGGCTCTGGCCGACGGCAGCAGCGCCCTCTCTGGTCCACCAACAAAAACCACCAGGCGGGATCTATCTACCCACGACAAATTATATTTTTTGGCGTCGGCATCTGTTGGGGGGCCCCCCTCCTCCTCTCCTGCGTGACCCTGAGGGGCACCTAACCACCCACCCGTGCACCCAGGCCGGCCTACACACCCACACCCACCCACAAGGACCCGTATACTCGGCGACAGCCTGTATATGGGTCTTCGGCTGAATCTGGGACACCTGAAGAAAGGTGTTCACAAGAATATCATTCCACCTGTGGCTATTACTCGACCTCTGACTGCCTCTAACGACCCCTGGCCGTCAGTAGGGCCACAGGCCTACGAGCCGAAAGACCCCCCCCCCTCCAGATACTAACATCACCCCCCTCACCCCCCATCCACAACGTAAAATACATAACGGAGAATAAATCTCTGAGGGCATTAAGACACCATCACCCTCTCACGAAAACAAGAAGCTGGATGCGACACGACACACCAGTTGAGGGGCTGACATACGTCTCTCTCAAGGACGGGGGAAGAAGGAAAAAAAAAAAAAAAAAGACGTCGGTAAAAAACGTGTCAGAATGTCGTAACTCACAATCTTCAAAGACCCGTGCGAGTGGTATGGACAATTTCACTAACGTAGAGTCCTTCTGACGAGAAACAGAGAGAAAGGGGTCGTCTTCAGCCTCACAGTGGTGGGAGAATCAACGGATCTCAAACCACAGTGGTAGAGAATATTAATCTTAATGACCTTAGAAGTACGTGTATTTAACAAAGGCGCAATGCAAAGCGTGACAGTCACAGTTTAAGAATGACAGCTCTGCAGAAATGCAACTGGGAATGCGACAGGTGTTGTGTGAGGCGTGGTACCTCAAGGCTGGTGTTTGACAGACAGGCGAGACAGTCGTGAAGAAGGCACCTCAAGGCAGGTGTCTTTGATAGACAGGTGCGACATTTCTGAAGAAGGTACCACAAGGTGGGTGCGTAGTAATGGAGGTGCGACAGTTGTGAGTGGGGGTACCGAAGGCGAACAGAGGTGTACCATAAGAGGTGCGACAGTAGAGAGAGAGGTACCACAAGGTGGAGTGTCTCATGTGCATTGGGAAAGTCTTGGAGACCCACACGTCCACCCTAAGCGTACTGGAGGCCAGCCACCCACTGCCTCCCTCCCCAGTTTCTGAGGAGGGACTGGTACACCCCCTCATCTTTCCTAACTGCCCAGTACAATGCTAGGCCTCCTGAATCCACCACGATTCCTCCTCATTTCCCCATACCCTCTGTTGCAGTGGTCCCTTTCCCCCTCCGTCATAACACACGCCTTAATACTCATCCAGACGAACAAGACATCAAGGTCTCCCTTAAGTCTTTAAAGACCTGGCAGTCTAGGGGGACCAAGACTCCCCTTTCCCCTTAACTCCCCTTTCCCCTGCCGAGGGGAAGGGAGGGGAAAGGGTAGGGGGGGTGTACAGACGGGAAGAGGGTGGGGGGTGAAGGCAGTGGGAGAGCGAGGCCTCATTAAGAGAATATTAGGACGCATCACAAACTCGCATTAACTTTTTGCCTCGGGATTCATCGACGGAACACTCCATCACTGTCACTCCCTCGCCCTCGCCTCTGTCACCAGGCTGTATTTCCGTCTCGCCCACATCATAGCCACTGCCACCCCCAAACCCCCCTCCTTCACAACCCCAGGGGATCACCTCAAACCACTCCCTACCCAAGGACTATGACTCCCACGCAGGCAACACCACGCGTTCAGCGCGACCTCCTTCCGACCCGAGAGTCAACACTACACCTCCAAGGGCTGCAACACCCATCCACAACCCACACCCATCCGCAACACAACCTCCCAAGATCAATACAAACCCTCAAACAACACATAAACACAGCTCCAAGCAACACCTCAGTGTAATAGTAAAAAAATACAACCCCCACGATTAATACAGTGAGAAAACCTCCATCTTTACAACCACAACAAACACCTGGGGGGCGGGGGGGGAAGCCCGGCCTCTCTCTCTCCCCGTCACACCCTGGGTATCAACCACACCCCGAACAACACACGGAGGCAACGCTACCCATGCGAGCATTTGATAAATACGATGGGCCAAATTTACACCACCCGCCCCACCACCGTGGCTAACGACATCAGCCAGACATTAGTCATTGCCACAGACGCCCTCCGCACCGCAGTCACCGCCACAAAGGGCGTGCTCGTGTCACAGCAGGTCACGCCACAGGGCATGGCGGTGTGGTCAAGAGGTCACAGCAGGTCACGGCACATGTCAACAACGCGAGGGGGCATGACGGCGGTCACACGGTACAACGAGATCATCTCAAGTCACAGCAGGTCGTGGGGCAGGTGTGTGGAGGTCAAAGATCACACAGCAGGTCATGCGACAGGGTGTGGAAGGGTGGGGGGGGGGTCAAAGGTTACACAGCAGGTCAACGAGACACGGCGTGGAGATCTGAGGTCACATCAGGGCCATGAGGCAACAGCCCAGGTCCCCCAGTCAGGCGAGTCTCGTATTTGCTGCAAAGTGCCAGGCAGGTTGGGATAGGCTCTCCTAAGCTTCCTCCACGAGATCCCCGCCTCCGCCACCAAACACCCGACGGTGAACACGCAGATCTGGGATGCGGACCGCAGCACCGACGACATAAAAAAAAAAAAAAATCCTACATCTGATGTAATGGCTAGTGAACGAACCATCCCCCCTGAAATGTAGAACACCACACGCGCGCCTCCGACGCCCAACGACGCCCGCGCACTCTAGACCACGCCTCACGCCCGCGCCCTGCCTACGAGCGGCGGCAGATGGCGGTAGCGCGATGAGATTACACGGATGTGTTAATAAAGAACGGGGATGTAAACACAGATGGGAGGACGTGGGGGTGTGGTGTGTGGGTGGCGCCCGCCTCCTCCACCCACCCGCCGCAGGCGACGCTGGTGCTCTACACGCACCCCGGTGTCCCCGTGGGGCAAGCTGGTGCCTCTCTCTGTGCACCGGGGCAGCTACGATCAGCAGTGTACCCCTCGGTACTCCACGGGTCAGGACGGTACTCCCTTCCGTAGCGGTACGAATCAGGATGAAAGGCTCCAACATCAAAGGACTTTGCAGTCGGAAATAAATGGCCTTACACAAGGTCACTCCCACATCCGCCTCCCATTCCCCTTTGCCACCCTCCCCCTTTGCTACGTCTTCCCTTCCCCGTGGTCCCCTTTCCCTTTAAACCCTTTATAAACATCCCTTTCGACCCCCTTCTCTCTCATCCTCAACCCTTCACCTCTTGACTGAATAAAGTTGACGATTCTCTGCTCAGGTGACGATCATTTCACCAACACACGGGGTTTGTTTACGGTAAGCCGAGGCGCTAGGGGGAGCTGGAGACAACCCCAGCCCAACCTCCAACCCCCACACACATCTGCAGTCAACCCCGGGGAGCAACCCCAGGCAACAAACATCCACAGATTCATCTCCAGGCCAACCCCGGGCAAAGATGCCCATTGATTCAACCTCGGAGGAAACCCCAGGCCAGTTCCTGGTCTCACACGCCCGCAGAACCAAACCCCAGGTCAGTGTCTGCTACGCTCCCTTATACAGGGAAGTCACATCTCAGAAAAGGTAATATGAAGCAGTTATTTGAATGCAAGAAAATGTTGAGAAATGATGTATGAATGAGCACCTCATGAATGATATATGGTAAAGGGAGAGGAGGGAGGAAGGGAGGGAGGGAGAGAGGGAGAGTCTAGGGAGGGAGGAAGAGAGAGAGAGAGTGACCAGATGTCCTCCTTCCTTTTATCTCCCTCAAGACGCGACATCCGCTCCCTTATCTCGGCCATCACTGCTGCCACACGCGACGCCACTTGCCTCCCTCATTCGCAACATCAACAGCACGCGCTGGTCAGGTCAGGGGTCACGCCATCGGACCCAAAGCGTCGTACCGCCGTGCTCAAGGATCGTACCCTCTTCCTTCAGGATCGTACCGCCGTGCCCAAGGACCCCTCTCGGATCAGAGGGTCCACACGAGCACCCTGCCAGCCGCTCCCGGCACTGGCGCTAGTGCCCCGCCGGCGGAAGGAAGTGCCAGGAAAATGACATTACCAATACCAGGAAATAATGCCATGTACAGAGAGACGAATGAGGGGAGGAGGAGGGGTTGGTAGAGCGACGGCGCCGGGCGTCACCCCCTGTACTTGTATCTCATCCCAACAACAGCGGAGCTATTTAAAGATGGATACGTTATGTGCTTCCCTGGAACACATGGACACATGTGTCCCCCATCTGCTGGATACATTGTGTCCAGCTCGGGAAAAGTCTTCGACTGCCTCCTAGCCTCACTATGGGCTGGACGGACGGAGAGGGCCAGAGCACGAACGTGTGTGGTACTGGGGTCATGTAGAGTTGCTAGAGAGGGTCTAAAGGAACACATTAAGGATGCCACCAGGACTGAATGTGCAGTGAACCACAATGAGAGGAGGGAAGCCCTCAATCCACTCAAGTACATATTTCCATGGGGCAACGACAGAGCTAACAGAAAACAGTTCCTTAATGCCAAGGGATGAACAAGAAGGCAAGGATAACTTAAGGGCCTCACAAGTGTAAAACTCCCCTCCACTCCACCCACCCCCTCACACTCCTTCCCCTCCCGTATGCACCAAGAGGCCATAACAAATAGGTAAACACACACACACACACACACACACACACACACACAACACACACACACACACACAAAACCTTACTGTCAATTCGTCTTGGGTCGATGTCGACGGATTCATTTCTGCCCGTGACATACGAGGACAAGTTGTCTGTTCGTGGACGCGGGCCGTAAAATGCTCGGAATATGAAGTACACACAACAGAGAACACAGACAGCCAGCCAGCCAGCTAGCCAGCCACCCAGACAGACAGACAGACAGACAGGGAGACATAGTAAGGCTGGTACACAGACAGGGTCGAAGTGGGCGACACAGACGGAGTCTCGTGCCGTATCGGACCAGATACGGGGTTCCGGAAGGCGATGATCCAACCCTTCCATTAAATGATTGTCTCTCGCAGTCATTTCCCGTCCTGATAACTAGACAACCCTCTCCTCTCCTCTCCTCCCCTTCTCCCCACATCTACATCATCACCTCCTCCTCTCACCACCCCCCACCCCACCTACCCCCCCCACTGCAACCCCTCACTCCTGGGGGAGGAGGAGGGGAAAGGTCCAACTCGCATCACACCCCCGGCAGTTTATTCCACGAAACCATAAACCTGATGAGATCACCGGCATGTTTATACATACAGGGCACAGGAATGTTGTTGGGGCCGCTGCTTTCACACGGCACATGGCAATTTGCTGCGTGACCGTCTCCTCATGAATAAACCTGCCAGGTCACACACATACGAATATACATACACCAGCCTCCCATGTCCACTTAACAGCCTTCCAGATCACTCCCACACACACACCAGCCTCCCAGGTCCCACACATAAACACATACACACACACACACACACACACACACACACATTGAACTCCTAGGTCCTAAACACACCAGCCTTCCAGGTCACACAGATCACACCAGATCCCCCCTCCCCCCCAAGAGGTCATGAGAGACGACACCCCCCCCCCCATCCCATCCTGGCTGTCACACAAGCTCCTCAAGCGCCCCCCCCCAACCCCCCACCCCTCCCATGGCATCATCAGCCTCCCATCTGTACACTTCAACCAGGTCTTCTCCTCCTCCTTTATTATCTCCTTCCCCCCTCCCCTCTAATCTCACCCCCTAATATCCTCCCCTCCCCCAGGGGGTGGGGAGGGGAGGGAGGGAGGCAGGAAGGCAGGCAGGGAGGGAGGGAGAGCTGGTTTTGTTATGGGTCAAGTGTTTGATATAAAACGGACGTCCGTATCAGCCAGCCTACTCCCACCTTGCCCCTCTCCCCCCCCCCCCCCCCCCCCCCCCCCCTCTC
>JAYMFT010215332.1:0-11443 GCA_038088735.1 Panulirus argus
CTCTCTCTCTCTCTCTCTCTCTCTCTCTCTCTCTCTCTCTCTCTCCCTCCCTCCCGCCCTCCCTGATATTGTTTTAGATTTACCACTGTCCTAATTCCATGTTCCTTTCGTAGATTCTTAATTTCTTCCAGTCTTCTGTCAAGAAAGAAAATAGCATTGTTGTTGATATGACTTATTTTTATCAAATTTTTGTAGCTCACAGACACCGTTCTTTAATATGAATTTTGTGTGATTTTTTTACTAATGAAATTATGCATTTTTATCAGTTACTAAACAAGTCATTGGAGCAGAATAGCTTTATCTTGTTAGAAATATTAGTGGACCTTTATTTTCCCTAAACTGCAGTTGCTTCAGGAACAAACTTAAAAAAATGTGTGAACAAGTAATTGATTTTAGGAATATTTGTGTACCTTGGATGAAAAATTTCCATCAAGTGAGTTACCTGGGCATCCAGAAACTCACATGTGGAAGGATACCAGTGTAACTTGGTGATGATACTGTTGCCAAGTGATACATGAAACAAGCCAAAAAATGATAATTGAAAAGTACTGGTAAGGAACATGGTTGTGTTTTATTATGGAAGCTGTATATTGACATAGTCCTGTATTTTTAAGTGTTTTAGACATAATCATTGATGCACATATTCTTTGCAGTAAATTCTGGCTGAATTAATGTGCAAACTCAGGAGATTATTTGAAGCAGACTGTTGCAGAACTTGTAACTCATGTTTACATTGTCAACTTTCACCAAGTTATAAAACTTTAGTTTTAGCATTTGTTGTTATTGAGTTTGGTTAGTTTGACAGTTTTTGATATTGTTAGCTCAACTACATTTTGTATGCTCTTATTTGGTTATATATTTTGGGTGTTTATCTTGAAGAGGGTTAAGGTTTTCTTGCATATCTAGTAGGGAATAATTGCTACATGTTGATATTTGATTATACAGTATGAAATAGAACTTACTGATGATATAATTCTCTTTGCAAACATGTTTTGGTTATGTGAATTAAAAAATATTGATAACACTAACATGCTGGTGATTTTGAATATACCATTACTGTTTTCTTATGATTCAGGAATTGAATGAATTTTTTAAGCAGTGATTCTAGATATTCAAAAATTTATGATATTTTTCAGATATAAATCATAAAAGACTTCATTCTTACGTCTTGTTTGACAATATGAAAAATGTAATCACAAGAAACGCTAAGTATGTTAATAGTTAAATGAACTGTTATTCAGTACAGTTGTTCCATCCTCAGGAATGTAAGCAGGGTCAATCAGATTACACAGAATAACCCATCTCTTAAATAATTCTTTGAAAAGGCCAACATTAGGAGCAGACTTATGGTTAGAAAGTCTTCCCCTGGTATGTAGCTTAGTGTAGGCATTTATTCAACCTGTGGATGTCCAGCTCTGGTTTCAGTGACAGGTAAAGAGCGGATGATGATAAATGGGGTCATATTTTAACTGTTCATAGTGCTGCCTCACTGAGTTGGTAAATTACAAACAAGTATGAACAAAGAAAAGATGTCCATCCACTTGAAAAGTTAAGCCATGATGGAAAATGTTGACCACCACATTGTTTTACCATGTATTGTTGGCTTATATGAAAGCAGTAAAGAAAACTGACCACTATAGGAACTGAATGAACTAGGTAATCTGTGAGATTTTAAGGTAAAGGGGTTTCATGGTTTGCATACTCTTCAGTGCAGAGTGTATGAAAGGAATGAAGGTAATACCCCTGTATAATTCAAATTATGTATGTATCTATGTGAGCAGGACAATTGCTCCAAATGTAGCATTGCATTTCTAGCCTCTGTTTTAGGGCTACCTGCCAATCCAGGTTGGTTGCCATGGTGGCAGTGTACAAAAATTTCTCCCTGGAGTCAGTCATCCTTCATTGATGCCACTGACAGTACATTCTCATGAGTTTTCTGGGAAGAATATTAAGTAGCATTTAGCTAGATTTAGGGGATCAGGCAGATGATGCTAAATGACTTGATAGTGATGATTAGTCTTTGGATCGTGAAGAGAGTGATAGTTTGTACAGTAACTCTTCCAACTCTGAAAGCTGATGAAGATGAGGTAGAATGTGTTGATAATAAACGTGGAGGGAGTGATGCCAGCACTTGTTGACCTTGTCAATATAGCACATTACTGGTGTAGCTAATAGTTTCACAGACTTTCATAATTTTGCTGATATGAAAAAATTTTCAAGGAATCACGTTGATTATAAATGGAAAAAATTAGTTATATAAGTTAAAACATGATTATCAGTGAGCAGTATTTCCATATACAGTGTAAAAAACAAATGATAAAACATGCAGTGGCAACACTTGACACTTGGGCTTGATTCCCTTGCTTTATAGTGTTTTGTCATGAAACATCTACAAAACTTCTACTCTTAATCGGTGAAAATAGTGGATGAAATGTTCTAATGAAGTGATATTTTTAGTGTTATCTTCTGAGGATGTAAAGTTTAAAAAAAAATTTTTATATAACTTGTAAAACTAAGGTCCTTGGGGCTGGAAAAGAACTCAAATATGGAATATAGAGGTTAAGATTGTAATTGTGTTAGATCTTTAAGAGATAAAGTACAAAGGATTACTGAAGGATGTACATATGAGGATTCAGTTTCCATTTTATAATGATAGTCGAGAAATGACACGAAAACCATTTTATATGCTGATTTAGAAATTATTTTGAAAGGGAATAATTGCAATTGAAAAGGAAGATGAGAGAATGGAGAGAATATACCTTTTTGTCCATAATTCTTGATCCTGTTTACACAAGGTAATTCAAGGTTCAAGTGCTTAAGTCCATAGACTCTCTGTACACATCTGCAACTCGTATTCGATACTGTTGTGATAACTTGCAGCAATGCGATAGTGAGTACCTGCATGTTAAGTGTGTTAGTAATCTATGGACAGAAGCCATACTATTGTCCTTTTGCTGTGTTTTATGCTTACCTTTTTGGGGAGGTCGTCTAATCTATGGCCCCTAGTCCCCGGCATCACGGGGTGCTTAGAATCTCCGGATTTCAGCGTGACTCTACTGCCAATGAGAGGGAGGGCTCTAGCAGTAGTAGTACTGTCCCCTCCCACTACCTTTCCCTCTCTGTTAAGCCTTTTTCTCTTTTTCTATTCACTATACCAACATTCGTGGTCTCTCTTGTAACCTCTCCTCAGTTGAACGCCATCTGTCTAGTACCTCTTCTAATATCTTACTTCTGTCTGAGACACGCGTCTAATGATGTTCTCATTAGTCCCTTTTTCATATCTAAACTATAACCTCCACTCACGATTCCGATTCAAAGGTGGTGTTTGTGCTTATTTCACCACACCTGGTACACGCCTCAAGGACCTTGAGTCCCCAAACTTTGATGTTATGTGGCTCAAGGTCTGTCTCCCTACTTCCACACCTTTCCTCTGTTTTGCCTATTGCTCTCCTAATTCTATGAATTTTATATCCTTCTTCGACATTCTAAACTCCTGCCATGAGACTGTGACATCCTCTCACCAGCAAGCCGAGATCCTCTACCTTGCAGATTTAAACGTTCACCATAAGGAATGGTTGAACTCCTTCCACACGGATGAAGGAGGGATTAAAGCCCTCACGTTCTCCATCCTCAATGATTTAGAGCAAATTATCTCCCACTCTGCCCATATACCTGACCGTTATGACCACTCTCCTAATATTCTGGATTTGTTTTTCACCTCTACTCCATCCCGGTGTAAATACAATATCTCTCCCCCCATTTGGTTCATCTGATCACACTCTCATAAATGTTTCTATTCTAACGGCACTTCCCCTTCCAGCAGCCCCTCCTAAGCGTAAATACTGGCACCTGAACAAAGATGACTAGAATAGCTTGCGTAACTCCTTTTTTGACTTTCCATGGGTAAATTACTGTATCTTATGTGGTGATGCTTCTGCCTCCGCCAAACGTAGAGCAGAGGTTATTCTTGTGGGAATGGAAGCTTTTATCCCCTCTTCCTCCAAGGCGACCTCTTCATCCAATCCATGGTTCAACCGTTCCTGTTCTGAGCCCATTCAGGTAAGGGATCAGACATATCGGGCCTGGAAAAACTCTCCTTCCTCTGGCTCCCATTCAACTTTTATCGCTGGCCGTAATCGCTGCAAGCACGTTAACCGTGAGGCGAAACGTTCGTTTATTCAAAGGAACTGCAATAACTTCTCGTCATCTACAAATAGGTCTTTCTAGTCTTTAGCTAAGGGCATCTCTAACAACTTCTGTCGCTCTACTTGCCCTTCAATCAACCGCTCTGACGGTACTAAAGCTGTCTTTCCCGTTGACAAAGCAACTCTCTATGGTTCCCATTTCCCCTCTAACTCCACCTTGGATGACTCTAACATTCCTACATCCCCTGATGACTTCCCGTAATCTCTTTTCAGATTGTCCGAAAAGCTCTTGTTTCTCTGAACACAAGCCAAGCTTATGGTCCTGATGACATCCATCCCCGTGTACTGAAAGAGTGTGCCTCTGAACTTATACCTGTGCCTTTTCATCTCTTCCATTTCTGTTTAAAAAACAAAACTTTTCATTTTCCTTGGAAACATGCTTTGGTACATCCAATCCCTAAGAGAGGTGACCGTTCTGACCCCTCTGACTATCGTCCTGTTGCTTTGACATCTACCACTTCCAAAGTCTTTGAATCCCTCCTCAACTCCCATATCCTTAAGCACCTAGAAAATCACAGTGTTTTCTCTGATCACCAATATGGCTTCTGTAAGGAAAGATCCACTGGTGATATTCTTTCCTATCTTACTAATGTCTGGGCATCATCCCTGAAAGATTTTGGCGAGTCAGGTATAGTTGCCCTTGACATATCCAAGGTTTTTGATAGTGTGTGTCATTGGGGTCTCATCTCCAAGCTTCCCTCTTTCGGCTTCCCTCCCTCACTTTGCTCCTTCATATCTAGCTTCCTCTCAGACCGATCTATCTCTCTGGTTGTTGATGGATCAGCCTCTCCCCTTTTCTCCATCAATAGCGGTGTCCCTCAAGGTTCTGTCCTATCTCCTACACTTTTCTCTTTTTTTTTTCAACGATTTCCTCTCCTCAACAAACAATCCAATGCACTCATACGCTGACGACTCAACACTGCATTCATCCACATTCTTCAATTTTGCTCCCTCTTCTGTCACTCGATCTGCATCTCGTCTTGACAGCTTCTTCAATAAACTCAGACATGGACAGGATATCTCAGTGAGGTACACAAAATCCAGTTAAGTTTAATGCCTTCAAGACCCAATTTCTACCCACCTCTCTATCGTAAACTCCTCACAACTCTCGTATCTCCTTTGACAGTTCTGTAACTCCACCTTTTGACTCAATAAATATACTTGGTATTACTGCAACATCCACTTTTTCTTGGAATCCCACATTATGGGAACAGCTAATTCTGCCTCTACGAAACTGGTTGTTCTGTTGATATGTTGTAACTTCCCTTCTGAATAGTTGCTCCGTTTATACAAGAATTGATTCGTCCTTGTATGGAGTACTGCTCTCACATATGGGGTGGTTCTAGCTCTGCTTCCTTACTTGACAGATTTGAGTTGAAAGTGGTCCGACTTATAAACTGTCCCAGGCTAACTTCCAAACTTGACCCCCTTGCCTTACGCCGCAATGGTGGTTCACTTTCTCTCTTCTATAGGTATTACTTTGGCTTTTGTTCCCGAGAGCTGGCTACTTGTGTTCCCCCACCACTGGTTAGACCACGCAATTCTCGGCAAGCTGCTGCGTCACATGATTATTGTGTGGCCATCGGCAACTCAAGGGTGTGCCGTTTTGATAACTGCTTCTTTCCCTACACGTCGAAGCTTGTAAACATTCTACCGTCTCATGTCTTTCCCAATAACTATGACCTGGCTCATTTTATAAGACAGGTCTTTCACTTTCTCAAAAACTCGTAAATACTTTCCCTTGTCTTCTTTTCCGTTTCTTAATTCTCTCTATATTTCAATAAGGGCCCGGCCTTGATATGGACTTTTGTCTGTGACTGGAGCCTTCAACATAAAAAGAAAAAGGTAAGGAACAAGGAGAGCGCTTCCATCAGGACATCAGCGCGATGGAGCATCGATACCAGGGTTTCTGGAATGAAGGAATGCCTTGCAGATTACTGCTGCATGTTATACAGGGACGACAACCCTGAGTCAGAGCACCGTAGGAGGTCCAAAGTTCAGTGGTTTTAGCTTGTGAAGAGCACCATAGAAGGTGAAAAGCTCAACGTTTTTAGCTTGTCCTTTTGGATAGTATCTTCTTTGTATACCTTCTACCTAGGAATACTGAATCTTTGCAATAAAAGATTTGAACTGGTACAAATCTTATCATTTTACCTTCACCCATGCATCATGTAGCTGCAGTTGAACTGAAAAAAGTATTTATCCGGAGAAAGAAAATGAGACGTGTCGTACTGAACCGGACTAAAAATTCGTAATCTGCATCGGAAATTGGTCTAGAAAAATTACGTTGCATCCTTGATGAGAGAGAAAAGTTCAGTTTTGTTGACCAATGTAATTTGCAGTTAATGAAGTTGAATCTTAGCAACCAAATATGCGTGTGTAATGACCATTTGTGTTATGCAGGGAATGAGTATTACAATCATGAGAGCCACATCTCTTACACCTTTTTTTTTTGTCATACAACTTTTGAAACTATTGTGAATACTGTCTGCATCTAGTGTCTCCCCAACACTCATGTTCTATTAAGAAAATACTTGTATATATCATTCTTAACCAGCTCCATGCTTTACCCTCGACTTGTTTTACTTCCACATTTTTCGACGTTCTGTTGGCAGTCTACATCATCAATCTGGTTTGAAAACTTTGTAGGTTATGTGATCAAGTCACCCTTTCACTTCTCTCTTCCATGGTATCTGTGTGTGGGTAAGAAACTAAGATATCAGTTTGCGTTTAAGGAGGGACCTTAAAACATGTGAGGCTCCACTTTTATATTTGCATTCCTCTCGTATGGACATTTGAATTCCTCACTGTTATTCTCCTGTTCTTCCCGTTTGGTCGCCCTTTTGCTGAAGAAATGCCAACCCCAACTTCTCCCTTCACATTTTCTTTGCCCCTCCGCTTACTTTCCCTTGTTCTCGATTCTCCTCTTAGTTTAAAAATACCTATTCTACGTCAACAGTGTTGTGGCTTTCTGGTCAACCTTCGTGTGTTGATGATGTTTTCTCGTTTCTATATTTCTTCCACAGTGAGCCCGTGAGGGGGTCTGTCTTCCTCCCTTCCCTCGTGGGTCATCTGCTTACGTCTGGTGCCACAGTGCAGCTTTGCGACACTTGGAGCAGAGGATATCACATCAACTACAGCTGTCAAGAGACTACCTCTTTCATCATTTACTTATTAAAACCAGACCCAGGGACACTATCACTCTATACTTGTGGAGAACTTTAGCTTTGTTATGCGTTTTGTTATATTTTCTCTACTTCGTATCATCAAAGTATATATGCAATAGAGCAACAGCATTATTCAAACTAAGGTTCAGTAAAGTTATATTCGGCGCCATGCTCGGCCGTGTGAACTTGACTTTACAGTGTCAACAATGATTTATGAATTGAGCTCAGAAGTGTGAGAGCGTGTGTGCGTGCGTGCAATTACCTATACATACATACATCCAGTACAGGGGAGGAGCTCTGCTCTCGTGGGACTCCAGATTATCATCCTTCCTTTACTGTCATGTTATTATTGTAGTTCTTAGGTCCTGTCGATATTCATAGTCTCATTTCATCCATTCTCAACGACATTTCTAGTTTGTTTCTCGCCTTCCCTCCCTATGTCTCACTACACTATCTTGATTTGCTTTTAATGCAGGGACTGCGACTCGAAATTGGTAAAATCTGTCGGAGACTTGAAGCCCGTATCACGTCCCTGCTGTTCTTCCTCCTCCAGCTTCAGCTAATTCATGGCTGCTAACCTTTCTCCCTGTAGCTCAACCGTTTGGCTCCTTAATGCCGGGCTAATTAACCGAGTGGCGCACATTCAGACTTGCTTCTAGGTCTGATATTTGCTGCAGCTTAGTACGGCAGAGCTCCAGGCATCGCCCTGAGTAACACCTTCAGACGAGTCGTGTACTAGAGTGCAGCGTTGAGTGGGCCAGTCGGCCGCAGTACACTGCCTGCTGGAAGCGTCATTAAGGCAACATCTGTATTTTCAAGGTAAACACTGAAGTCTGGGACAGACCATCTGGTAATGCTGGCGGCGGCTCCTGCGGCACCTCACCCCCGCTGCGTCCGTTCGCTTACCTTTTCTTTTTGTTCTTCAGTCGTGGACGAGAGTGTTTAACAGATAGCTTGATATTACCCCAAGAGAACTGTAAAGAGAAGAAAATGTGATTTTCATAGTTTCATGCTCCAGCATCCAGCTCTCTGCACAGACACCGGCCAAACCAACACACCACAACAGCTTCATAACTTTGCAATGATTCTCGTGTTAGATTATTACAGTGACTCTGGAGTTTTGATGGGTCTCAGGACCCAGCCTTGTGGCACCCCACTCGTCACGTGACGCCAGCCGGGCTTTTCCCCAATACACTGGCACTCGTTGCCTCTTTACGAGAGCTAGTCGCTACCCACGCGTTGAGCCGGTCTCCTGTGTCGTGAGTATCAAGTCTACTTGGCAATTTTTTTTTTTATCTAGTACGCTGTCGAAGGCTTTACGAAAGTAATAGTGAATAACGCGGTTGGGTATTCGGTCAGACTCATCAGACATGACCTTTATATTCTGGAAACCACGTTGATGGTCGGTCCGTTTTGTTTTCATCTTCCAGTCCCACAAGGCGCAAGGACGGGATCCTTGTGTTTCCTCACAGCCTCAACACCGATTCCCTGAGGAATGTACCTGCGCTACTGGAAATGCGTTGACGACCCTAGTACAGGTAACCCTTAAAAAGTCCCGATGTCTAGACCAACACCCAGTCACGGAGTCATCAGCCAAGGCAACACGGCAGTCATGTCCCTACCACGTCCCACCCCCGCTGTCTTACACAGCCTCGGTCCTCTTCCATGTCGTTCTGCCCAACACGCATCTCGGTGTCTTTTTGGACGATAAACCTCAGTGGAAGACACACGTCGGCATCACCACCTGAAGCCATTATCCCCACATTCTTCCCAGACTGGAGCCGCCTGGACTGCCCTGCGTCTGGAGTTAGGAACATGCGCACACTTGCCCATCCTCAGCCTGGCCCTTTTCCTTATTCACCACGCCTCGTGGACCACTTAAAAACGCGTGGATAAGGGCATGTAAGGTGGTCCTCGGTCTCTCCCACAGAGTCTTATCAAGAGGCACTCAGATCGCTGGTCCACACTGCTCTCCCCAACCATCACCATGTGATCCAGCAGCTCGGTAAGGAGCTACTGCAATGTCCTCGCCACCGTCACTTCCTGCCACCAGGGACTCTTCGTCCTTGAGTTGTTGTTCGTCATCATATTGGTGTCGTACTCCTCCCAACTCATAGGAGAACAGCCCCGTCCCAACCGCTGTGAACATCATCACCGAATATACCATATTAACCTCCACCTTTGTGTGTCTGTTAAAAACTGCTGAGTTCAACACTCTTTCCGTATCCCCTTCTTTAATGTTGTATGGGTTTTGTCTTTTACAATCTTTGGCTGCAGTTGATTTAACAAACTATTAGTTATTACTGCTATTATAATAACAGTAATAGCAAATCATCATTAAGCTTCGTGCGCTTATCTGTGTGGGAGCTGACCCCGCTGTGGTCCGCTGCTCACACACGCTACAAAGCTTGAGGCGATCGTGTGTATACACGTTGGCCTCAAACCATATAACCTGGTGACCGCGAGATCCTCTCCACTGTACACAATTTGCTCTCGTGTACACCAGTGTTGCATCTTCCGAGAGTCGAACCCGTAATAACATGCCAGCGAGGGTGACCACATCGTTGGTTGCAGGACGGACAGAGAGAGAGAGAGAGGACAGGTGGACTGAGACGGTTGAGGATAGTCCTGACTTGGGGGAAAGTTTGGTGTGGATCAGATTGTGGGTTAGGTCATGAGTGACACGCGACCCCTCATGTTGCCTGTGTGGCTACAGCACACCTCTGGTAATGGTAGTCATCATTAGCCATCTTGCACCACTTGATCGTTTTAAATAAACGTCAGATTTACAGTTACTTTGGGCTGAATCTGTACGACATTTTGTTTCCATGACTGCAATTAAAGAAACTGTGGACCATTTAGGTGAACAAAGTCAAAACAAAGAAAATAAGAAAGAAATTCCTGACTCCAGACCAGAGTGTGGTGTGGTGGCGTGATGGTCATAGGACCCACCACAGGAGGACCTTAAAACCTACATGTAGTAGGCGTGACCCGCAGTCCTTCTGCAGGAGAAAACACGCCTTACGTGTTGCCTGGTGGAAAATACAGGTGGTGACGGCTGCAGCTGGTGTTAAGAGCGTATACAAATGTGTCGCGACCCAGGAGGAGGCACAGTTGGTGTAAGCGGCAGTAATATCAGATCTGGTACTTTATGCAAGGTCTGTACTGCCAGCAAAACTCTACCCCTTCCGAAGACTACTTTCTGGGCCAGACACCATCGTTAGCAGCCCACCACAGACGTCCCAGGTGCTTGACAAAGTTCCCGGCTGTTGCGCTAAGGCTGGAGCGATTAATTCACATCCTTTGATCTACACCGAACTGAGGGTAAACATTTAGGCGCCGCCTACCACCCACCATCCGTGCCGCCAGCCATGGCTTCTCCCCTGCTCTCCTCCAAAACATCACTTTCATAGATATTATTTTCGTCTTTGATCTTCAGGGGTGACAGCCGCGGGAACCAGTTTGATCTAGCGAGGTTCAAAGACTCGGGCAATCAGCAAACAACGGCCCCTTGAGCGTTGCCAACAGCATTTCTTAAAGCTATCGTTTCCTTATTTTAACTTTCTCTTTAAATACCTGAAGAAAACCTATGTAAACCATAAAGAACCTGGACCTAAGTCAGTCAGAATTATATTCTGTCCTCCTGCAAGACCAGCGTTGTCGTCCGCGGAAATCTTTGAGAGGAGAGGAGAGGCAGGCAGCATTGTTTGTGTGTGCTGACCACAGACTCGTTCACCACACACTTCCGTCTCCGCCATCAGCCAGGGATCCCACCCACACATTACTGGACACACTGGCCTTCCAATTACTTTAAAATTATTATTACAATTATCATTATCTATTCGTAGTAGTATATCGCCGTCCCTATGAAGGGAGAAATTGTTTCAGTTCTTTCATTATTATTTTTAACATCCTTAGTTTCTCAGCTATGTCTTATTACGTTTACTATTCCCACTTCTCTGCTTCCCTCTATACGGAGAAATACATATTTTTGTTCTCTCTCTCTCTCTCTCTCTCTCTCTCTCTCTCTCTCTCTGTATATATATATATATATATATATATATATATATA
>JAYMFT010215343.1:0-11443 GCA_038088735.1 Panulirus argus
ACACGCTCAGTGTCCAGTGCTTCCCTACACTGCCTCTGGTTCCAAACGCTCAGTGTCCAGTGCTTCCCTACTCCGCCTGTGGTTCCGAACGCTCAGTGTCCAATGCTACCCTACGCTGCCTGTGGCTCCAAACGCTCAGTGTCCAGTGCTTCCCTACACTGAATGTGGCTCCAAACGCTCACTTTCAAGTGCTTCCCTACAATGAATGTGACTCCAAACGCTCAATGTCCAGTTCTTCCCTACTCTGCCTGTGGCTCCAAACGCTAAGTGTCCAGTGCTTCCCTACTCTTCCTGTGTCTCCAAACACTCAGTGTCCAGTGCTTCCCTACACTGCCTGTGGCTCCAAACGTTCAGTGTCCAGTGCTTTCCTACACTGCCTGTGGTTCCAAACTCTCAGTTTCCAGTGCTTCCCTACTACGCCTGTGGCTCAAAACGCTAAGTGTGCAGTGCCTCCCTACACTGCCTGTGGCTCCAAATGCTCAGTGTCCAGTTCTTCCCTACACTGCTTGTGGCTCCAAACGCTAAGTGTCCAGTGCTTCCCTACTCTGCCTGTGGCTCCAAACGCTCAGTGTCCAGTGCTTCCCTACACTGCCTATGGCTCCAAACGCTCAGTGTCCAGTTCTTCCCTACTATGCCTATGGCTCCAAACGCTAAGTGTCCAGTGCTTCCCTACACTGCCTGTGGCTCCAAACGCTCAGTGTCCAGTGCTTCCCTACACTGCCTGTGACTCCAAACGCTCAGTGTCCAGTGCTTCCCTACACTGCCTGTGGCTTCAAACGCTCAGTGTCCAGCGCTTCCCTACACTGCCTGTGGCTCCAAACGCTCATTGTCCAGCGCTTCCCTACACTGCCTGTGGCTCCAAACACTAAGTGTCCAGTGCTTCCCTACTATGCCTTTGTCTCCAAACGCTCAGTGTCCAGTGCTTCCCTACTGCGCCTGTGGCTCCAAACGCTCAGTTTCCAGATCTTCCCTACACTGCCAGTGGCTCCAAACGCTAACTGTCCAGTGCTTCCCTACACTGCCTGTGGCTCCAAACGCTAAGTGTCCATTGCTTCCCTACACTGCCTTTGGCTCCAAACGCTCAGTGTCCAGTGCTTCCCTACTACGCCTGTGGCTCCAAACGCTCAGTGTCCAGTGCTTCCCTACACTGCCTCTGCCCCCAAACGCTCAGTGTCCAGTCCTTCACTACACTGCCTGTGGCTCCAAACGCTCAAGTGTCCAGTGGTTCCCTACTACGCCTGTGGCTCCAAACGCTAAGTGTCTATTGCTTCCCTACACTGCCTGTGGCTCCAAACGCTCAGTGTCCAGTGCTTCCCTACTACCCCTGTGGCTCCCAACGCTCAGTGTCCAGTGCTTTCCTACTCTGCCTGTGGCTCCAAACGTTCAGTATCCAGTGCTTCCTTACACTGCCTCTGGCTCCAAACACTCAGTATCCAGTGATTTCCTACACTGCCGGTGGCTCCAAACCCTAAGTGTTCAGTGCTTCCCCACACTGCCTGTGGCTCCAAACACTCAGTGTCCAGTGCTTCCCTACTCTGTCTGTGGTTCCAGACGTTCACTTTCCAGTGCATCTCTACTACGCCTGTGGCTTCAAACACTAAGTGTCCTGTGCTTCCCTACACAGCCTCTGGTTCCAAACGGGCAGTGTCCAGTGATTCCCTATTACGCCTGTGGCTCCAAACTCTAAGTGTCCAATGCTTCCATACTATGCCTCTGGCTCCAAACGCTGAGTGTCCAGTGCTTCCCTACTCTGCCTCTGGCTCCAAACGCTAAGTGTCCAGTGCTTCACTAATATGCCTCTGGCTCCAAATTCTCAGTGTCCAGTGCTTCCCTACACTGCCAGTGGCTCCAAACGCTGTGTCCAGTGCTTCCCTACTCTTCCTGTGGCTCGAAACACTCAGTGTCCAGTGCTTCCCTACTCTGCCTGTGGCTCGAAACGCTCATTGTCCAGTGCTTCCCTACTCTGCGTGTGGCTCCAAACGATCAGTGTCCATCGCTTCCCTACACTGCTTCTGGCTCCAAACTCTCAGTGTTCAGTGCTTCCCTACACTGCCTCTAACTCCAAACGATCAGTGTCACTCGCTTCCCTATACTGTCTGTGGCTCCAAACCCTCAGTGTCCAGTGCTTCCCTACACTGCCTGTGGCTCCAAACGATCAATGTCCATCGTTTCCCTACACTCTCTGTGACTCCAAACGCTAAGTGTCCAGTGCTTCCCTACTGCGCCTCTGGCTCCAAACGCTAAGTGTCCAGTGCTTCCCTACTGCGTCTGTGCCTGCAAACGCTAAGTGTCCAGTGCTTCCCTACACTGCCTGTGGCTCCAAACGCTAAGTGTCCAGTGCTTCCCTACTGAGCCTGTGGCTCCAAACGCTAAGTGTCCGGTGCTTTCCTACTATGCCTGTTGCTCCAAACGCTAATTGTCCAGTGCTTCCCTACTGCGCCTGTGGCTCCAAACGCTAACTGTCCAGTGCTTCCCTACTATGCCTGTAGCTCTAAACGCTGTGTCCAGTGCTTCCCTACTGCGCCTGTGGCTGCAAACGCTCAGTGTCCAGTGCTTCCCTACTATGCCTCTGGTTCCAATCGCTCAGTGTCCAGTGCTTCCGTACTGCGTCTCTGGCTCCAAACGCTAAGTGTCTAGTGCTTACCTACTATGCCTTTGGCTCCAAATTCTCAGTGTCCAGTGCTTCCCTACACTGCCAGAGGCTCCAAACCTTGTGTCCAGTGTTTCCCTAATCTGCCTGTGGCTCGAAACGCTCAGTTTCCAGTGCTTCCCTACTGCGCGTGCGGCTCCAAACGGCAAGTGTCCAGTGCTTCCCTACTATGCCTGTGGCTCCAAACGCTAAGTGTCCAGTGCTTCCCTACTGCACCTGTGGCTAAAAGCGCTAAGTGTCCAGTGCTTCCCTACTATGCCTATGGCTCCAAACGCTAAGTGTCCAGTGTTTCCCTACTGCGCCTGTGGCTGCAAACGCTAAGTGTCCAGTGCTTCCCTAATATGCCTGTTGCTCCAAGCGCTAAGTGTCCAGTGCTTCCTTACTGTGCCTGTGGCTCCACACGCTAAGTGTCCAGTGCTTCCCTACACAGCCTGTGGCTCCAAACGCTAACTGTTCAGTGCTTCCCTACTATGCCTGTGGCTCCAAACGCTCAGTGTCCAGTGCTTCCCTACTGCGCCTGTGGCTCCAAACGCTAAGTGACCAGTGCCTCCCTACTATGCCTCTGGCTCCAAACGCTTAGTGTCCAGTGCTTCCTACTGCGCCTGTGGCTCCAAACGCTAAGTGTCCAGTGCTTCCCTACTGTGCCTCTGGCTCCAAATTCTCAGTGTCCAGTGCTTTCCTACACTGCCAGTGGCTCCAAACGCTGTGTCCAATGCTTCCCTACTCTCCCTGTGGCTCGAAACGCTCAGTGTCCAGTGCTTCCCTACTCTGACTGTGGCTCGAAACGCTCAGTGTCCAGTGTTTCCCTACAGTGCCTGTGGCTCCAAACGCTCATTGTACAGTGTTTCCCTGCACTGCCTGTGGCTCCAACCGATCAGTGTCCATCGCTTCCCTATACTGTCTGTGGCTCCAAACGCTCAGTGTCCAGTGCTTCCCTACACTGCCTGTGGCTCCAAACGATCAGTGTCCCTCGCTTCCCTACACTGTCTGTGGCTCCAAACGCTCAGTGTCCTGTGCTTCCCTACACTGCCTGTCGCTCCATACGATCAGTGTCCTTCGCTTCCCTATACTGTCTTTGGCTACAAGCGCTCAGTGTCCAGTGCTTCCCTGCTGAGCCGGTGTCTCCAAACGCTCAGTGTCCAGTGCTTCCCTACACTGCCATTGGCTCCAAACGCTGTGTCCAGTGCTTCCCTACTCTGCCGTTGGCTCCAATCTCTCAGTATCCAGTGCTTCCCTACTCTCCCTGTGGCTCCAAACGCTAAGTGTCTATTGCTTTCCTACACCGCCTGTGGTTCCAAACGTTTAGAGTCCAGTGCTTCCCTACGCTGACTGTGGCTCCAAACGCTAAGTGTCCAGTGCTTCCCTACACTGCTTTGGTTCTAAACGGTCAGTGTCCAGTGCTTCCTTACACTGCCTCTGGGTCCAGTCTCTCAGTATCCAGTGTTTTCCTACACTGCCTGTGGCTCCAAACACTCAGTGTACAGTCCTTCCCTACACTGCTTGTGGTTTCAAACGCTGTGTCCAGTGCTTCCTTACACTGCCTGTGGCTCCAAACGCTCAATGTCCAGTGCTTCCCTACACTGGGTGTTGCTCCAAACGCTAAGTGTCCAGTGCTTCCCTACACTCCAAGTGGTTCCAAACGCTCAGTGTCCAGTGCTTCCCTACACTGCCTCGGGGTCCAATCTCTCAGTATTCAGTGCTTCCCTACACTCCCTGTGGCTCCAAACACTCTGTGTACAGTGCTTCCCTACACTGCCTGTGGTTCCAAACGCTGTGTCCAGTGCTTCCTTACACTGCCTGTGTCTGCAAACGCTCAGTGTCCAATGCTTCCGTACACTACCTGGGGCTCCAAACGCTCACTGTCCAGTACTTCCCTACACTGCCTGTGGCTTCAAACGCTCAGTGTCCAGTGCTTCCCTACGCTGTCTCTGGCTCCAATCTCAGTATCCAGTGCTTCCCTACACTGCTGTGGCTCCAGTCTCTCAGTATTCAGTGCTTCCCTACACTGCCTGTGGTTCCAAACATTCAATGTCCAGTGCTTCCCTACTATGCCTGTGGCTCCAAACGCTCAGTGTCCAGTGCTTCCCTACTATGCCTGTGGATCCATTCTCTCAGTATTCACTGCTTCCCTACACTGCCTGTGGTTCCAAACACTTAGTGTCCAGTGGTTCCCTACTATGCCTGTGGCTCCAAACGATCAGTGTCCATCGCTTCTCTACACTGTCTGTGGCTCCAAACGCTCAGTGTCCAGTGTTTCCCTGCACTGCCTGTGGCTCCAACCGATCATTGTCCATCGCTTCCCTATACTGTCTGTGGCTCCAAACGCTCAATGTCCAGTGCTTCCCTACTATGCCTGTGGCTCCAAACGCTCAGTGTCCAGTGCTTCCCTACAGTGCCTGTGGCTCCATTCTCTCAGTATTCAGTGCTTCCCTACACTGCCTGTGGTTCCAAACACTTAGTGTCCAGTGGTTCCCTACTATGCCTGTGGCTCCAAACGCTCAGTGTCCAGTGCTTCCCTACTCTGCCTGTGGCTCCAAACGCCCAGTGTCCAGTGCTTCCCTACTATGCCTGTGGCTCCAGTCTCTGAGTATTCAGTGCTTCCCTACACTGCCAGTGGTTCCAAACGCTCAATGTCCAGTGCTTCCCTACGCTGCCTGTGGCTCCAATCTCTCAGTATCCAGTGCTTCCTTACACTACCTGTGGCTCAAAACGCTCAGTGTCCAGTGCTTCCCTACTCTGCCTTTGGCTCCAAACGGTCAGTGTCCAGTGTTTCTCTACACTGCCTATGGCTCCAAGCGCTCAGTGTCCAGTGCTTCCTTACACTGCCTCTGGTTCCAAACGCTCAATGTCTATCGCTTCTCTACACTACATGTGGCTTCAAATGCTCAGTGTCCAGGGCTTCCCTACACTGCCTGTGGTTCCAAACGCTCAGTGTCCAGTGCTTCCCTACACTGCCTTTGGTTCCAAACGCTCAGTGTCTAGTGCTTCTTTACTCTGCCTCTGGCTCCAAACGCTCAGTGTCCAGTGCTTCCCTACTATGCCTGTGGCTCCAAACGCTCAGTGTCCAGTGTTTCCTTACACTGCATGTGGCTCCAAACCCTCAGTGTCCAGTGCTTCCCTACTATGCCTGTGGCTCCACACGCTCAGTGTCCAGTGCTTCCCTACTGCGCCTCTGGCTCCAAACGCTAAATGTCTAGTGCTTCCCTACTATGCCTGTGGCTCCACACGCTCAGTGTCCAGTGCTTCTCGACTACGCCTGTGGCTCCAAACGCTCAGTGTCAAGTGCTTCCCTACTATGCTGTGGCTCCAAACGATCAGTGATTCCCTACTATGCCTGTGGCTCTAATCCCTCAGTATCCAGTGCTTCCTTACACTGCCTGTGGCTCCAAACGCTCGGTGTCTAGTGCTTCCCTACACTGCCTGTGGGTCCAAACGCTAAGCGTCCAGTGCTTCCCTACTCTGCTTGTGGCTCCAAACGCTCAGTGTCCAGTGCTTCCTTTCTCTGCCTGTGGCTCCAAACGCTCAGTGTCCAGTGATTCCCTACTTTGCCTGTGGTTCCAAACGCTCAGGTCCAGTGATTCCCTACTATGCCTGTGGCTCCAAACGCTCAGTGTCCAGTGCATCTCTATACTGCCTGTGCCTCCAAACGCTAAGTGTCCAGTGCTTCCCTACACTGCTTGTGGCTCCAAACGCTAAGGGTCCAGTGCTTCACTACACTGCTTGTGGCTCCAAACGCTCAGCGTCCAGTGCTTCCCTACTCTGCCTGTGGCTCCAAACGCTCAGTGTCTAGTGCTTCCCTACACTGCCTCTGGCTCCAAACGCTCAGCGCTCATTGCTTCCCTACACTGCCTCTGGCTCCAAACGCTCAGTGTCCAATGATTCCCTACTATGCCTGTGGCTCCAAACGCTCGGTGTCCAGTGCTTCCCTACACTGCCTATAACTCCAAATGTTCAGTTTCCAGTGCTTCCCTTCACTGCCTGTGGTTCTAAGCGCTCAATGTTCAGTGCTTCCCTACTCTGCCTGTGGCTCCAAACGCTCCATGTTCAGTGCTTCCCTACTATGCCTGTGGCTCCAAACGCTCAGTGTCCAGTGCTTCCCTACTCTGCCTGTGGCTCCAAACGCTCATTGTCCAGTGCTTCCCTACTCTGCCTGTGGCTCCAAATGCTTAGTGTTCAGTGCTTCCCTACACTGCTTCTGGCTCCAAACGCTCAGTGTCCAGTGATTCTCTAATATGCCTGTGGCTCCAAAAGCTCAGTGTCTAGTGCTTCCCTACAATGCCTGTGGCTCCAAATGCTCAGTTTCCAGTGCTTCCCTTCACTGCCTCTGGCTCTAAACGCTCAGTTTCCAGTGCTTCCCTACTCTGCCTCTGGCTCCAAACGCTCATTGTCCAGTGCTTCCCTACTCTGCCTGTGGCTCCAAACGCTCCATGTCCAGTGCTTCCCTACTATGCCTGTGACTCCAAACGGTCAGTATTTAGTGTTTCTCTACACTGCCTGTGGCTCCAAACGCTCAGTGTCCAGTGCTTCCCTACACTGCCTCTGGTTCCAAGCGCTCAGTGTTCAGTGCTTCCCTATACTGCCTTTGGCTCCAAACTCTACGTGTCCAGTGCTTCCCTACTCTGCCTGTGGCTCCAAACGCTCAGTGTCAAGTGCTTCCCTACACTGCCTGTGGCTCCAAACGCTCAGTGTCCAATGCTTTTCTACACTGCCTATGGATCAAAACGCTGTGTCCAGTGCTTCCCTACACTGCCTGTGGTTCCGAACGCTCAGTGTCCAGTGCTTCCCTACTCTGCCTGTGGCTCCAAACGCTCAGTGTCTAGGGCTTCCCTACTCTGCCTGTGGCTCCAAACGCTCAATGTTCGGTGCTTCCCTACTCGGCGTGTGGTTCCAAACGCTCAGTGTCCAGTGCTTCCCTGCTATGCCTGTCGCTCCAAACGCTCAGTATCTAGTGCTTCTCTACACTGCCTGTGTTTCCAAACGCTAAGTGTCCAGTGCTTCCCTACTCTGCCTCTGGCTCCAAACGCTAAAGGTCCAGTGCTTCCCTACACTGCTTGTGACTCCAAACGCTCAGTGTCCAGTGCTTCCCTACTCTGCCTGGGGCTCCAAACACTAAATGTCTATTGCTTCCCTACTCTGCCTGTGGCTTCAAAAGCTCAGTGTCCAGTGCTTCCCTGCTATGCCTGTGGCTCCAATCTCTCAGTATCCAGTGCTTCCTTACACTGTCTGTGGCTCCAAACGCTCAGTGTCTAGTGCTTCTCTACACTGCCTGTGGCTCCAAACGCTAAGCGTCCAGTGCTTCCCTACACTGTCTGTGACTCCATACGCTCAGTGTCCAGTGCTTCCTTTCTCTGCCTGTGGCTCCAAACGCTCAGTGTCCATTGCTTCCCTACTCTGCCTGTGGCTCCAAACGCTCAGTGTCCAGTGCTTCTCTATACTGCCTGTGGCTCCAAACGCTAAGTGTCCAGTGCTTCCCTACTCGTCCTGTGGCTCCAAACGCTCAGTGTCCAGTGCTTCCCTACACTGCTTGTGGCTCCAAATACTAAGGGTCCAGTGCTTCCCTACTATGCCTGTGACTCCAAACGCTCAGTGTCCAGTGCTTCCCTACTCTGCCTCTGGCTCTAAACGCTCAGTCTCCAGTGCTTCCCTACTCTGCCTGTGGCTCCAAACGCTCGGTGTCCAGTGCTTCCTTACTATGTCTGTGACTCCAAACGTTCAGTATCTAGTGCTTCTCTACACTCCCTGTGGCTCCAAACGCTAAGTGTCCAGTGCTTCCCTATTCTGCCTGTGGCTCCAAACGCTCAGTGTCCAGTGCTTCCCTACACTGCCTGTGGCTCCAAACGCTAAGTGTCCAGTGCTTCCCTACCCTTCCTGTGGCTCCAAACGATGTGTCCAGTGCTTCCCTACTATGCCTGTGGCTCCAAACGCTCAGTGTCCAGTGCTTCCTTACTCTCCCTGTGGCTCCAAACACTCAGTGTCCAGTGCTTCCCTACACTGCCTGTGGCTCCAAACGCTCAGTGTTCAGTGCTTCTCTACACTGCCTTTGGCTCCAGACGCTCAGTGTCCAGTGATTCCCTACTATGCCTGTGGCTCCAAACGGTCAGTGTCCAGAGCTTCCCTACACTGCCTCTGACCCCAAATGCTCAGTTTCCAGTGCTTCCCTTTACTGCCTCTGGTTCCAAGCGCTCAGTGTTCAGTGCTTCCCTACAGTGCCTGTGGCTCCAAACGCTCAGTGTCCAGTCCTTCCCTACACTACCTGTGGCTCCAAATGCCCAGTTTCCAGTGCTTTCCTTCACTGCGTCTGGTTCCAAGCGCTTAGTGTTCAGTGCTTCCCTACTCGGCCTGTGGCTCCAAACGCTCAGTGTCCAGTGCTACCCTACACTGCCTGTGGCTCTAAACGCTCAGTGTCCAATGTTTCCTTACACTGCCTGTGGCTCCAAACGCTCAGTGTCCAGTGCTTCCCTACTATGCCTGTGGCTCCAAACGCTCAGTGTCCAGTGCTTCCCTACTCTGCCTGTGGCTCCAATCGCTAAGTGTCCAGTGCTTCCCTAACATGCCTGTGGCTCGAAACGCTCAGTGTCCAGTGCTTCCCTACTATGCATGTGGCTCCATACGTTCAGTGTCCAGTGCTTCCCTACACTGCATGTGGCTCCAAATGCTCAGTTTCCAGTGCTTCCCTTCACTGCCTCTGGTTCCAAGCGCTCAGTGTTCAGTGCTTCCCTATACTGCCTTTGGCTCCAAACGCTCAGTGTCCAGTTCTTCCTTACACTGCCAGTGGCTTCAAACGTTCAGTGTCCTATGCTTCCTTACACAGCCAGTGGCTCCAAACGCTCATTGTCCAGTGATTCCTTTCACTGCCTGTGGCTCCAAACGCTAAGTGTCCAGTGCTTCCCTACTATGCTTCTGGCTCCAAACGCTCAGTGTCTAGTGCTTCCCTACACTGCCTGTGGCTCCAAATGCTCAGTTTCCAGTGCTTCCCTTCACGGTGTCTGGTTCCAAGCGCTCAGTGTTCAGTGCTTCCCTACACTGCCTGTGGCCCCAAACGCTCAGTGTCCAGTGCTTCCTTGCACTGCTTGTGGCTCAAACGCTCAATGTCTAGTGCTTCCCTACAGTGCGTGTGGCTCCAAACGCTCAGTGTCCAATGCTTCCCTACACTGCCTGTGGCTCCATATGTTCAGTGTCCAGTGCTTCCCTATACTGCCTGTGGCTCCAATCTCTCAGTATCCAGTGCTTCTCTACACTGCCTGTGGCTCCAAATGCTCAGTGTCCAGTGCTTCCCTACACTGCCTGTGGCTCCAAATGCTCAGTGTCCAGCGCTTCCCTACACTGCCTGTGGCTCCAAATGCTCAGTGTCCAGCGCTTCCCTACACTGCCTGTGGCTCCAATCTCTCAGTATCCAGTGCTTCCCTACACTGCCTGTGGCACCAAACGCTCAGTGTCCAGTGCTTCCCTACACTGCCTGTGGCTCCAAACGCTCAGTGTCTAGTGCTTCCCTACACTGCCTCTGGCTCCAAATGCTCAGTCTTCAGTGCTTCCCTACAGTGCCTGTGGCTCCAAACGCTCAGTGTCCAGTGCTTCCCTACACTGCCTGTGGCTCCAAACGCTCAGTGTCCAGTGCTTGCCTGCTCTGCCTGTGGCACCAAACGCTCAGTGTCCATTCCTTCCCTACACTGCCTATGGCTCCAAACGGTCAGTGTCCAGTGCTTCCCTACTCTGCCTGTGGCTCCATACGCTCAGTGTCCATTGCTTCTCTACTCTGCCTGTGGCTCCAAACGCTCAGTGTCCATTGCTTCCCTAAAATGCCTGTGGCTTCAAACGCTAAGTGTCCAGTGTTTCCCTACATTGCATGTGGTTCAAAACGCTCAGTGTCCAGTTCTTCCCTACTCTGCCTGTGGCTCCAAACTCTCAGTGTCCAGTGCTTCCCTGCTCTGCCTGTGGCTCCAAACGCTCAGTGCCCAGTGCTTCCCTACACTGCCTGTGGTTCCAAACGCTCAGTGTCCAGTGCTTCCCTACTCTGCCTGTGGCTCCAAACGCTTAGTGTCCAGTCTTCCCTACTCTGCCTGTGGCTCCAAACGCTCAGTGTCCAGTTCTTCCCTACTCTGCCTGTGGCTCCAAAAGCTTAGTGTCCAGTCTTCCCTACTCTGCCTGTGGCTCCAAACGCTCAGTGTCCAGTTCTTCCCTACTATGCCTGTGGTTCCAAACGCTCAGTGTCCACTTCTTCCCTACTCTGCCTGTGGCTCCAAACGCTCAGTGTCCAGTGCTTCCCTACACTGCCTGTGGCTCCAAACGCTTAGTGTCCAGTGCTTCCCTACACTGAATGTGGCTCCAAACGCTCAGTGTCCATTGCTTCCCTACTCTGCCTGTGGCTACAAACGCTCAGTGTCCATTGCTTCCATACACTGCCTGTGACTCCAAACGTTAAGTGTCCAGTGCTTCCCTACACTGCCTGTGGTTCCAAACGCTCAGTGTCCATTGCTTCCCTACACTGCCTGTGACTCCAGATGTTAAGTGTCCAGTGCTTCCCTACACTGCCTGTGGTTCCAAACGCTCAGTGTCCAGTGCTTCCCTACACTGCCTCTGGCTCCAAACGCTCAGTGTAAAGTGCTCCCCTACGCTGCCTGTGGCTCCAAACGCTCAGTGTCCAGTGCTTCCCTACACTGCCTCTGGTTCCAAACGCTCAGTGTCCAGTGCTTCCCTACTACGCCTGTGGTTCCGAACGCTCAGTGGCCAATGCTACCCTACGCTGCCTGTGGCTCCAAACGCTCAGTGTCCAGTGCTTCCCTACACTGAATGTGG
>JAYMFT010215354.1:0-11443 GCA_038088735.1 Panulirus argus
TTAATGGGATGGCCTTGATTAGGGCCTTAGCTGCCCGTGCCGTCTCAGCTATCATAGAAAAAAAAAAAAAAAAAAAACAGGATTCGAACCTATGCGCTCGACCCTGGGCGGCTCGTGAGTGCCATGGATTTGCTAATCCCTGGCGGACTGATGTACCCTTCTGTAAGAATTGGATTCTACATGTAGGTTAATCTGATGTGCTTGATATTACCTTCAGATATCGCACGAATCCTCCTTTTGTATTATTACTAAGCGGTATCAACAGTGATCCCCATTTTCTTTTTAATTTTTCTATACGATGAGGAAGATCCGCTGGGTACCTACCTGGGTCTTCCTTAGCTCCATCTGTCATCCCCTCGCGTCAGCGTGCAGTAGTCGCTGAACACGGTCTTCTCTTGCCTCTACCTACCCCATGCTGTACGCCCTTCTTCAACACCATCACTGAAATACTCGGCTGAGTACATACGGACAAGCAAAGCATTCCTGACTAAATAACTGTTACTACTGTAGACTGTTGCTACTGGAGACTACTGTTACCACGTCAATCTGTCGTCAGAACTAAGCACTAGGGGAACGGAGGATAAGGGGCTGAGTATGGAGACTGAGGAGTATCAACAGTTTCCTCAGCCCTACAGGGTGGGTAACAAAGCGCCCTCTTTCCTTCCGGGATTACACAGTGCCTCAGGCGAGCGGCTGTGTTCGTTATAACGCTGTCTTGCGTCTTACGAGCTCCCTGTGATTTATGTGTGATCACACTTACCTGTTGTAAATACTGAATTATTCTACAGTATGTTGTGACAGGATACTCCCTGCTATTCTGGCAAAACCCGAAGTGAACGTGGCAATGCAACCCCAACCCCTTCCTCCCGAGGCCCACCTCCCTCCCCAGATGGCGCCCCTCTGCAAGGTTGCCCACGCCCACAGTTACCAAACCGGGGCAAGAGAGGATGGGTCTTCTCCCGAGACAGACGATCCTGGTGACGAACTGCGACAGTCTGCAGTTGGATGGGGGTTGTATACGTCACGGAAGGTGAAGAAGATGGTCCGGGGAAGCCTTGCAGCTTACGGTTAACAATATTATATAGTAGGGGCTAGGGTGTCCCCCTGCCTCTCCCCGCCAAGGAGTGTAAATTGTAGAGGGACTCACGATACTTGCTTGGTCGCTGGCGTGTCCCAGGGGCACCCGGATGGGAACCTCGAGCACACCACCATCATCAGCAGTCTCGACAGGTGAACCGACCACAAGGTCGGTATGGATGCAAAGCCCCGCATGCTTAATGACCCCCAGACTTTCCTTTACTACGAAGGAATATTCTAGCAAGACACAACGGAAGGACAATGGTCTGGTGTGGTTCAAACTGAAGGCACAGCAGAAGGACAATAGTTTGCTGAGCTGAGCTGCAAACCCAAGGACACTATGATTACCGTTCACTTCGAGTGACTTGGTGCAGCCGTTGCACACTCCCTCCCCCCACTCTCTCTCTCTCTCTCTCTCTCTCTCAGGTCCCGACGGACGTGCTTTTTGACAGTCTGGTGACCCGGCTGGTGACAGTGAAAACTTACACCGAAAGGACCGAGCTGTACCCAACACGACTCGCTACCACGTGAAATGCTCATATGAGGGACTTTTAAAATACGGAGGGTCTTTTATGTAACTTCATAAGTGCACTGAACGAATTCCCAGGTGATCAGTACTGACACGGTGCCACAATACTCTACTGGAACTGACTCTAAATACTGGCGTTATGCAAGCACCTCTAACACTGGCTGAGGCTAATGCTTTTGTGATGGGTTTTTAATGAGACCGCTTTTAATTCTAGTCTTTTTTTTTTGTACATGCGGGTCATTTCAATCTCCCTTTCGTCATGTGTTCTTATCTCTATATTCTGGATCGGTTGCTAACATATGGGGAGGGAACTATATTCTTAGGTACGTCTACTGGTTCCCTTCACTGTAGTATTCTCATACATCATCTACTGAACTTCTGAAGCTTATATGAGACTATGTACACATACCTGTCCAGTCTGTTGTAACTAGTAACACTATAACGAAAGGCGCCTTAATGTACCGTGGTTGGAAGTCCTCTCTTCTCTTGAAAATAAGCGTCTGAAATCGTAATAGAGAAACGGATACACTGTTATAAATAATTTCCACGGAGATGCGCTCAATAACACATCATTAGGGGTGTATAAAGGAGACGGAAATGTGGTAATAAGGGAAGTAAGTGAGAGATAACAGACAGGGGTGCTAAAACTAGGAGATGGAAGGAAATACTTTACGGTAGAGTAGGGAGCATAGTCACCCACCGGTACACACACACACACACACACACACACATAAGTGATGGGTTGAATTTACATCCCTTGCAGCACGGGCGAGAGAGACCCGACCTGACGCTTGTGTAACGCCGCTCTACCCTTGGCTGGCGAGGGAGAGGGGAGAGTGAGGAAGAGGGGAAAGTGAGGCATGGGTACACTGACGGAGTGGGAGAGTGATGCAAAGGGGGAGAGTAAGGGAGAGTGAAGAGTGAGGGGCGAGGGGGAGATATACGGGCAAGGGGAGGGTGTAACGGAGTGGGAAAATAAGGGAGGGGGAAGAGGGGAGAGAGAGAGAGAGAGAGAGAGAGAGAGAGAGAGAGAGTGACACAGTACAGAACACGGGGTCTCATGTGTAAAATAAAACCTGCTCGTTACATCAGCTCGAATACCCGGCACACACACACACACACACAAGAGCCGCCGCGTCAACCATCGCCCATCGCTCTGTCTGTGCCACACTCTCCGGCAGGTTACTTCCTGCTCCTCCGACCTCCTCCAAGTTCCTCCAACTGCCGGAACCCACCCTTCCCCAGAACTACTCACCCCAGGTCACACTGCCGACCGGGACTCTTCCTCTCTCGGTTCTTCTCATCCTAAATCTTTTTTAGTTTTTTTTTCTACATTCTGACGGAAAGCTGATCAGAACTGAATTCCTTAAACTTTCGACAGTTGCCTTTCCTCAGTAGGATATGACAAAGAAGTGTCTCACACAGGGTTATACACAATGATAGTCAACCAAGTTCCACACAGATTACTTCGATTGTGTACACATGATACAATACGCGCTGTCCACACTTGCAGTTGTCTTCACAACAGAATAACACAAGTTACACCTTTGAACCATTATGGCTATTCCTAAGCTCCATATAACAAACGAAGAATAATAAAAAAAAAAAGACACAAACATACCAGGCTATTCCTCTTTGTATTGATACGACGTAAAATCGGACCAGTCTCCCGCTATAGGTCATCTATAAAGCAAATGCATTCACAGTATCATAAAAGTTACCCTAGAGTTAATCGAGGAAGTGCTCCCAAATATGCAGTACACGGTGACATCTAAGTCATTCCGAAGTTAACTTAGGGCATTTTGAAATGACAGCGGCACATCTTGTCGCGACACGCCCGAGGAAGCGTATTGGTTTTCCCCACCAGCGATATGATGAATAGTAACAGGTTACTTCTTTATAGTCAATAAAGCCTTACTCTATTGACTCGATAAGAAATGTTCATTATTGAACAGAATCTGTGTGTGGTATATATATGGTATATAATCGTTTTCTTGTTTATGGAATATTGAACACCATTTTTGACGCGAATCTACGAAAAATATATCTGGAAAAATCAGGGTACTTTTAGTATCATTTGGGATTAAAGGAGTTTGGCTTCTACTTGGGTGGGTTTCAAGTGAACTTAAAACAAAGCGAAACATTTTGCATCGGCAGTCGGTAGGCTTTCAGACTCTGGGCTCTGAGTGTCGAATACCCATGTGGGCAGGCTATTTTCTCCTTGCAGGGGCATACAGTCACCCGTGGACGACATCGAAACGTTCTGACACCGGGTACCTCTAGTGAGCTCACCATAATAAACATCTCACAACAGACATAGTCGATATAGACCATGCCCTAAAGGTGGCCGTGAACTCATCTATGGAGAGTCGGGGAGGCACTGTCCGGTAAGTTGCAATGTTTGCCCTTTTGTTTATAGTTATAATTATCACAGAAGTGAGAGATGTCACCACACTGCTGATCCAAACACGCTTACTCCTGCTGTTACCAAGGAGGTAGCGATTCCCACTGCTGTGTCCGAGAAGATGGCGGTTCCCTCCACTGAGTTCGAAGACATGTTGACTCCCTTTGTCCAATGATTCGCCGCTGAGAAATGTTCTACTGAGACTTAGTCCGCTCCCCTGGCGCTCGGAAACACTATATATATATATATATATATATATATATATATATATATATATATATATTAGATTCGAATCCTGGTTGGCGCAGTCGACCCACTCTCAACTCAGTTTTTCATCCACCCCTAAGGATTGGTCGATAGTACGGGTACCTGGCTCAGGCTAGGGTGTGTGTATATATATATATATATATATATATATCGTCAATGGGATGGCCTTAATTAGGGCATCAGTTGCCCGCGCCGTTTCAGCTAACGTAAAAAAAAGTCATCTCTGTTGCTTTGTTTCATGTATATTGATAATTTCGTTCCCTCATTCCGTTCCCATATCAGTGTCTCCCAAGAACGGTAGTTCGTAGTTTTCTTCGTCTCTGTGGAATCCTTTGTGCATCATGCCTCCTTTGGGGGTATGACCAACACATCATCCACTTATCCAGGCTGCCCCGCTGCTTCTCATGTTCTTGCAATGTTCATAATCCAACGTGTCCATGAACAGGCAGGCTAGGACGGCACTCAAGGTCGAGCTCCGTGGCATGCCCGCTCTGTTGCTGGTGTTCGTTTCCCATGAACCGGAATTGGCTAAACCTGACACGCACACACAGAGAGCTGGGACTTCGACACACTGCACCCTCAGGAGGAGAAAGAGGTCCTCATCCCTCACGTTACTGACCACCCTTCTCCGCTGCCCGTGAGTGCAACCTCCGTAGGTACGTTGGTGAACGAAGACTTCACGCCGAAACTCGCCATATCTTTGTGATTCTGAACCTTATAGTCTGAAGAGTGCGGTGGAGGCAGCCTACGTTTTACTTGAGGACAACATCAATTATGTAACAGGGAACGTCATGGCACACCTACACAACGCCATGACAAACCCGAGCACCATGGTAAACCCACACAACATCAGGGTAAACCCCAACACCATGGTAAACCTACACATCATCACAGTAAACCCTGACAACACGATAAACCAACACACCATCAGAGTAAACCCTAAAACCACAGTAAACCTACATAGTATCATGGCAAACCTACACACCATCAATAGGGTCAGCAGGGGCCACGCCACGAAGATCCCATTACAGTTTACCTCCCTTCCCCAAAGTCTACAGTTACCTGCAGTTACCCGTTTACAACCTACAGCTACCCCTGCAGAGTCTGCACACATATCCAGCTAATGACGAGGAAGACAGGGCAAGATGACCCGCCGGGGAACAAAGGGGGAATCTAACACACAATTCAAAGTCGATCCTCCTGGCCTTCAGAACATAACAATGGTCATATTCGACTCCCTAAAACCCTGTGCCAGACGCCAAAGGATACAAGATGGATAACTGAAAACGAGAGGGATGCACAGAATATGTGAATAGCAATAATGATTGAGTAAAGAAGCATTGTCTAGTGATATCTTAAAAATGCACCGACAGTGCACGACAAGCCTCTGTTTAGTGGCCTATTTTTAGTGAAAAAAGAACAGATGCAGCTCTACTGAATTACATATTAAAAAGAAAGCACAAAAGTAAAAGAACAGGAAATATTCATATAAAACTTAAATTAGATGAATCTCCCGTTCGGTGTCACTTCAATATAAAAATCTTGGGCTTTGATGTATTTTGATTATGGTTTGTTTCATTCCCTACGAACATCAAAATCAGAGTCCCAGTCGAAGACGAACAGACGGACAGGAACAAGAAAGCATCGTCAATCAAATATGTGAGCATACAGCACACATACGACGAATCATACTGGCGCCGTGACAAAAATACGAGATGCATCCAAGGCCAGGTCTAACATACGAAGATCTCCACAAGTGGAGGCAGAGTGGCAAGCAAGCGGCAGAGTGATACGACCAGGAATGGAGAGCAGTCAAGTAGGTACCACTAACAAGAGTCCAAAGGAGAGCAGGCAAGGAACGTAAGTAGGTAACAAGGTTCAAACATTACGAGTAGGACGGAAGGAGGCAGCAAGTATAAACTGGAAGTAAGAGGCAGACATTAACAGTTTACGAGACAGAAGTTAACAGAGTTATACGCGGATAATTAAGGTGAGAGAATCGTGTCAGAACAAACGAGAAGACTGCCATGGACGCAAGAAAAGAAGCAGGACATCAGGAATACAAGCAGTTGTAGAGAAAAATCGAGAAAAAAACCGCATTTATATGAGCAAGTACACACACACACACACACACACGGACTTCCGTGGCATAGCGGTTAACGCTTCTGACCGTCACGCATGCACAGGCCGTTTGAGATCAAACTCGCATAAGTTCGAATCCTGTTCACGTCAGGTGGTCCACAGTGCACCCAGCTGTTCATCCATCAGAAAAAAAAAAAAACTGGAGACGCCAAATGAGGCAAGAAGACGGAGCAGCTCCGCCAGCACCGCAGAGAAGGTAGGAGCATTTGGGGATGGTAATGTCACACAAAAAAATAATGTATTTCAAAAGGAAAGAGATGTGAAGAAGTACTCACACAGAATGAGAGTGGCAGATGATTGGAATAAGATGAATGGAGACATGGTTATTAAAACAAATATAAAACGAATGATAGCGAAAAAAAAAATGGACACCATGAGTGTAAAACTCCCTCCCCGCACAAAACAAAGAGGGACTTTCATATAGCCACACGGGCTTTCGTAGTATACGGGTTACCGTCGCTGAATGTGATTAAAGCGCGGGCCCCATAGGTTCGAATCCTGGATGCGGCAGTCGGCCCACAGCCAACCCAAGTCTTTATCCTCCCCACGTAGCGAGTGGATAAACGGGCACCTCGCTTTAGCTGGGGTGTGTCTGTGTGTATACACATAAGAGTAAAGACACGGCACATAGTACATAAGGTTAAGAGACGGGCAACGTAAGCGCAGAAACTTTTCCCCGAAACATAAAAATAGTAATGACATCGATAAGACTCCTGTGTTAGCGTGAAGCGGCATCAGTAGCTGTTGGGAGGAAATGTAACGACCCAACAAATGGCCCTGAGCACCTGCCACGCCTCACAACATTTGCTATTTCGTACGCTATTTATGAATCATATGTTTACTATCGCTTACCATATAATCGGTGATCGTAAGGGCAAGCAAGGGGTGTTAAGAATGAAGTTAAAAATTTTCTGATATTATTGGTTGTCTCTGTGTCTTGAGGATGGATAAGATTTTGTAACACTTGATGTGTTTTCACATTTCCGTTAAATCTAAAAACCTGACAAAGAAGAGCATACCTTTGAAGAGGAAAATAATAGTCTGTGACGTCCTACCCTAACCTAATATAGGTAACTTCCATAATCGTGGTGTCCACGGCTTAACCAAGCGATACCAAGTGGGGTTTCCTGCGTTAAACACGAACCATACCAATCTTGTCTTACTAAGGAGGATATTGGTCTGCACTTACCTGGAAAAAGGAGCATTTTTCCTTCATTCGCGCAGACATTTGTGCCTTGTTATCACCCATGACAGGTATCAGTATTGCAATAATAAGCTCGTGTCCTTTACTTATTAGACAATGATACTGTTCCGTGCATTTTGCACAGCACCGGTTGGTGAAACGGACGAATAATACGATTGGGATATTCTCCCTCTATCAAATAAACCCTAAACTACTCAAAGGCAACCTAACATTAAACGTTTATGTAAGAAAATCCCGATCGCTACACTGCTCTCGGCTCAACAGTTTTATGGTTTCAGCACCGTTTTCAGTGCGCAGTCTTTCAAAATGTTATAATCCCGATCATGCTTTACGAAACAAAAACTCCTTCTTACTACAACTGGAAGTGCTCAGCAGTTTATGCTTTCAACGCTGTTCTTAGGCTGTGCAGTTTTTCAAAATATTAGAAAGCGCCTTGTTGGGTTTAATATGACGTAACACACATTTGCCTTTTGCTATAACGAAGTATACCATACATTACGAATCAATCTATGGTTGTTAAATATTCTTTTAACCCACAGAAATGTCCGCCCTGGAGAATACGTACAAATATCAAAGAATATCCACAAACCACAAATTCCAATCCTGAGTTATATAAGACACACCTTTGTCTTCTCAGACCACTGCAGACGACACATCATCCGACACTAACGCCACTTCATCCCTCCATCAGACGGAGGGTCCGTACGAAACACATGACGTGGCTGCTTATATAACATACGACAAGGAAAAAAAATAGTCTGCATTTTTTACTCTTATGTATGATTCTTTTTATGACACACACACACTGTTCTTTGTTGCTGAGAGGACGTACTATTTGTCATTTTCTCCCTTGTTTCCCTATTTCATTCTTGCCTTCGCTGTTTTTTTTTTCTTTCTTTCTTTCGGGGGGAGGAAAGGGGAAGAGGGAAGAGAGGTTCAGGGTAGACATATCATCGGTAATCAATCCATGAGATTAGTTGCTACAACTGTCCAAAACTGATTTGTCTCTAGCAACATCAATGGTCCACAGACTTAACCTTTATCTGAATTTTATCTACAAATTTGAGATGCTTTTCATGATTTCAGCAAACGTCCAACCTATAACAAATCCTCATAGAAATCTGAGATGATTAGCTGGACGGAAGCAGAAAAAAAAATTGATCTGCTAAGGAAGAGGGGTTTTGTCAAAGATATACTTCGGCGCCATACTTAACGATGTCAGTTGTACCATGGCAATTAACGATCAAATCACTGTGCTGTGCTAATGACCTTATATTTTGAGAGAACATTCAACACAAAAGTTAAATATATTCAAGACTCTTAGGGTTATAATGCTCCCCGCTGAGAGTTATGGAAATTCATTATCATCCCATAATCTGGAGCCATGCATGAGAACGTAAAAGGTAACAACATAAATTATGTTTGGACTAGGCTACCGTTCTCGAAGCGCAGACGGACTTAGTGTAAAGGTTAGGCTGTAGTATCGCACAGATCAAATTGTCGTAATGCAAAGGTTAGGCTTTCTCAATTGAAAGTGTTCTTTTGTTATTGAAACAATCAAGCTGCCATAGAGGTTAGGCTACCGTGTTAAATACGTTATGCCGATATCAGTACGAGTATTTAGCTGATTTAATGGCTATCAGTAGCCAAATATCACTGAACCAGAATCCATATCATATGCCAAAACATGCAAATGTCAGCTTTGTCAAAGAACAATACATGACTCCTCATCGTTCATCAGGCATCTTGCCTACCCATGGTATGCATCGCCTAACCTGCCGATTCGTCTCAGGGAAGACAACCGAAGCGGTCATACGGGCAGCATGCAGCCTCACCATTCATGGGTCTAGGGTTCAGATGCAACGTGCTTATACATCGACGATAAACTTTTATGGGATATGATTTGTTTTATAACCACCTTTCTGAGTGATCGAACAAGAATTTTTGATGTGCAAAATACAGAAGTCGTCGAAATATTTATGTTAATGTAGTTTTATATAATTTCATGTAGACAAGAATTCTGGTATGAAATCAAAAAAACTATATTAAGAAAAAGTGACACATAATATTGGCGGGAAATCCAATTACGCTATAACAAATTGCAAGGAAATATTGATTTCAGTATATCGATAATTTTTTTTTAGTGCTGCATGAATAACGAAATTTACTAAAGAATGAAATTCTGTGGCGGGAACACCTTATCAACATTATGAAGATGTCACCTTTTGTATAACGATGTCTGGTGTATGTCATCATATCAGTGCCGATATCACCATTATCATTCTTATTATGTAACTCCAGAACCCCTTTTATGGAGACTCCTGAAGATTCGAGGCAATCTTCAACGCGGGGACTAGGTAATTCTAAGACCCCATACGCTCTTACTTCGCCGAAGGTGTGTGTGTGTGTGTGTGTGTGTGTGTGTAGGGGAGGGAGGGGGATGGAAGTGGACGACTCAACAGTCCTGCTGTGAACTGGCTGCCCTGCCCAGCAGGAATGAAATCCGGTAAGAACAACACAACGGAGACTCAGGAACAAAGTTGTGTCATAATCTAATTTCTCGGACACTCGGTAATATTCCCGACACGTCCAACATCACTAGTTATGTAACATCTACCAAGAAATCTTGCTAAACTAAAGCTATGAATAGCAGTTACACGATAAAATTTTATGTAATGGGATGATCCTTGAAAACGACATTTCCATCCTTGAGAACGACAGTACGACCGTTGAGCACCGATGATGCGACCTCTCGGCAAGAGTTTACGACTCTTCAGCATAATGATACGACCCTTTTGGTAAAACAGCCTTGCCTTTGACTTGACCGTCAACGATAGAGATTAAAAATCAAAGCCATCATAAGCAGAGGTCGTTCCATCTTGCTACTCAGAGGTCGTACCACTGAGCTCATGAGGCTTAACAAACCCATCCGTCCTACACTTACTCTGGTCTGGTTTGGCTAAGAGTTGTTCCGTGTCCAGTGCGCTAGAGAGGATTGTTTTCAGGACTGACCACGCCTAACAACACACGCAGATTTAACGCTGCCAGGCCACACGTACCCAAGCTTGATGTGACGTTCTTGGTATAGCTATGTCCAGGTGAGCAACAGCGATGGGAGAGCTCTGTCGCTGGTGCCTGTTTCTGGCAGATATCCCTTTAACAAGGACTGTGGAATGTGCGCTGTGTGATGAGGCAGTATTTTTCATACCCTCTGTGGATTCCTCTAATTCAGACCCCAACTCCAAGAAGCAAGTAACATTAAACCAGAATAAAGAACTAAGACGGTCATGTTAAATTCTTTCGTGAACGCAAGTTTGTCTTATTTGATCAACGTCAGAATTAACGCCATGATACTTACATGTAAGCAGCTTCACTCTACAATTGCCAGTTTTGTTTTTCCAATCGTGTTAAGTAACAATCTTACGTGTTTCGAGCCGGGGAGTTCCTCGGTATGGTGTGCTACCAAATGTTCAATCGATTACTGTCAAATCCCTGAAGACTATATATAGTTACCCCTCTCACCCAGGGAAAATGTAGTTGACAGAGTGTCTCTCACTATGATGTGATAGGAACTGGTCGACACTCCATCATGCCAAGGCTCCGTCCCGGCTGACGTGGTTCAACAGGAGATCAGAGGAGATGATGAAGTGTCTCTCGCTATGGCAATACCAAGTACGACTCATCTGATCACACCCAGACGTCTCAGACGACCACATCAGGCAGCCAGTCTCGCTCACTGGGAATTTTTTTTTTTTTATGTTGAAGGCTTCAGTCACGGACAAAAGTCCACATCAAGGCCGGGCCCTAATTGAAATATAGA
>JAYMFT010215365.1:0-11443 GCA_038088735.1 Panulirus argus
CACATGAAGGGGGAAATCTGGATGGTTGAACTGGGTGCAGGGGGAAATGGCAGAAAAAAGTTTGGGAACCACTGCTCAAGAGGAATGAGGAGTTAACGCAAGCGTTCAGCTCATCAGTGCTGCTTCCTTTAGATACTGTATGTAGACTTGCCTGCAGGAGTTCCGCTCCTGGGTGGCGTCTCGTAAATGTGGCACTCTGTCAACATCCATTCATACCGACAGACAGATGAATACCGTGTGTGTGTGTGTGTGTTTGTTTATACTCCCACATATTATATATTATACTGCAACGCTGTTCTCTATATATCGCTGTCATGTATGTAACAAACTAGTTTCCAGTGCAACATACAATACATATAATGATCCTTAATTGACAAAAGAAATGTCACTAACGATTGCTATACACCGTATGTAACATTTTTTTGCAGTGCCATATAATTCATTTAGATAAGTAATGGAACGCCTCTTGCATTAGTAAAACAAATGCAATTAAGAGTATTTCTCGGCCGTACACGTTACGACATTACGAGCTGTCAACTGTTTCTTGTTTATTCTATATCAACTAACATATATTTACATAGGTATACAATAATGATAGAGATGATTGTGATTGTTTTTATTCTACCAATGTAAGAAGTATTCCCACACTTATCTGAATAAGATATAGTCATTACAATTGAATATCTATTACATGCATTGTATAATAATCGTTAGTCAATTGTCTTTCGTCGTTTTAGGATCATGTAATGCGTATGTGACGGCGATATATAGAGAAGCACTTCAAATATAATACATAATATCCGGGAGTAGTTACACACATTCAAATGAAGACACTGCATCCATCCAGGGATCGAGGAAGGGACGGGGTGGGAAATGGGGTGTTAGAAGGAAGGGCTCTGCCACATCTGCAGGCGACTAGACACATCCTTTGCTTGAGTTCCGAAAGATAATGATGACTACGAAAACAAATTACTTTCAGCTTCCACTTCTTTTGTTTCCTGTCATCATTACAAATAATCTTTTGGACATTTTCTTTATAATTGTTGTAGTTAAATAGTGATTTGTCGGGTCCATGAATGTTCGGGAGATGTTTAAGGGCTGGTGTTGGTTATACATACGCCCTCCTGTGGGATGCGAACTCCTCTTAGGTGCTGCTGGATGAGTGGGACTGCGTCGTGTTTCTTGACAATTTTTGTTTTTATTTCTCATTTATATGTTTATCTAAGTATCATTATCTTATTTTTTGGGGGTTGGGGGTGGGGGGGCAAGACAGCCCACACAAAGGCAAAACTGGGACTAGTTAATCTTGCAGCCGAAGCCAGAGTGTGTGTACGTTTCATAAGTGCTCGACTGAATAATTCGGACAGTGATTTGCCCTGAAGGAATCTATGAATGCTGATAATGAAACTAGGAGGGTAAGTCAATAATTTCCCTGATAAACTGTGATTGTACAGTCACGCTCTAAAGTCGAGCGCATATACTCCCCCCAAAGAAAAGTAATCTTTTACCATAACCGAGGAATTTTTGCCGCCAGTATCAGCAGTGATTGAACTAAATTAGGAAAGAACTGGACGGCAGAGTGACCTGCGTCTGTGTGCTCATTATTGCATCACACTTAATAACCGTCAAATAAAGATGAGGTAGTGCGCTAGGTTCTGTGATGATATGTTCCAAGCGTTTACAACTGACAGATTACGTGAGTTGTCATTGACACTGTGGTTATGGTGGACAGTTTTTTTTGGCTTCTTACTGATAGATAGAACCTCAATCTGCGTCGAGAAGTAATGGGAGGGTATGCGCCTGACTTTAGAGCGTGAGTGTACAAACCGTTTACGTCATGCTAATAAAACTCCGTACAATATGTTTGTCCTTTCACAATTGTTGATATCCTTTGTGTGTTTAACAAATTAGACATCTACATTTTTTTTGTCAGGATAGGTATGAAAAAGTACATAAAATCACCTCTACATTATTTGTGTTCACAGTTGGACAATATTACGTTACTTGTGCGGAATGGAGACGGACTGGTGACCCAGACGACACAAGAATGAATTCAAGCAGAGTTGGAGGTAAGGAGGTATTATGCAGTTCTTTATTGTGATAATAATCTGTAGTCGAACTCAAGATCCAGGAACATTACTGGAAAACTTGATCATTTGTGAGGTAATGATAAAGTCAAAATGTTCATACCTCCTATCAGGAACGATGTAACAAATGTCTTATTGTTGTGAATTTCGTATGGAACTATTACTTTGCTTTGTTTCTTTCATGACTTAAAAGTACGATGCACTGTTTATATAGGCAACATCGTACATCAAAATGACATCTAAATGGTACAGTCTCATACATCAATCAATGAAAGGTTCGGAAATAATTAAGTTATGCATTAATATTTATTTTTCATAACTTTACAATATATTTCACCTTAGTAGTAATTCATAATAAATAAACGATGATAAATAAATAATATAAAAAGAAAGGAAGATAAGGTCCTGAAAAAATGTGTCATAGTAAGCGTTTCGACATAAACTGGAATACAGATACACCATGTAAACTAATCTTTAACCCTGTAAGCAAAATACACATTCATTTAGATGCGTTAATCTCAATTTACTTCGTGGGTTAGAAAAACGGTCTTTTACTACAATGGCTACAAGAGACGATCGCATACACTTTCATCCCTCTGCCACTCATGCATATGCACACCTGTACTCTCCTCGGTATTTCCTGGTGCTGTTACACTCATCTTGGTGAGATTCGCTGTTATTTCTAACCCCAGTTTCTCTACATTATGAACTTATGCAGTTATACTGCCTCATTTACAACTGTAACTGCTCTGTACACCTCAAGAGCATATACATCATTACCGATTTCTTGTGGTCTCACAATCTCACGCGTCTTCGTATAAGATCTTATCGGGTATGAGGGCATGGTGAGGCAGAGTGTCGAGACGCTACGCTACAAGCTGGAGAAACAGTCGGTTCCCTTTGAAACTTCGATTCACTCCCTTCAGTCTTCTTGAAATGCGTTGATCCTTTGTGATATTCATCCACCGCTGTTTGTCGTACCGTTTTCCTTTTTTGTTTTGTTTTTCACATTCCCAGTCGCGTCTTTATTCTCCATCCGCCAGTTCTTTCAGTCATTTGTCACTCTTGTAAGAACTATTGTCGTGCATCAGTCATATTCATCAGTAAATCTAGATTCCATTTTTCAGGACCTTTTGATACTTCCAATTAACCTAACCGCTCTGGTTTACATTGACGAATGAATTCAATAAATTACGTGACATATATTATCTCTCTCTCTAATCCTACTTGGACCAGGTATCATCCATCTGATTCCCCGTTGATCTTATAGATCTTTTATTAGCAAAGTTTCTTTTTTTCTTCAAATCAATCTTAGATCTCATAGCAGATCAAAGGTTGAACTCACGAGATCTAAGACAGACTTCATCCAATTGGTCAACACTGACTTGTGTGTAAGTCTACTTTTCATACAAGATAAGGGAACCAGCTTTCCATCAACTGGGACCCAATCGTTTTTTTTTTTTTTTGGTCTACGAGGAATAGAGAGTATACCTGAGGACCTAAGGTATACCTCATCCAGTCACAAACATACACACACACGAAACGTACTGTGGGGAGCCATATACTGTGCCTCGACTAATTTATGTGCACACACACGAGGCATGTATACTGCATCCCCAGCGAAACTGCTCGTCAACAGAACCCAAACTGACACATGCAAAGACCCAACCGCAGGAGAACATTAAGTAATAAGCGAGTGTTGACATTAAACGCGAACATATTTCTATTTTCTTTCCTCTTTTGCACGAAGGAGTTGTGTGGTTGTGGCTTACCCAACGAGCCAGGAGCAGAGGTGTCCGCGCTGCACGCTGATCGAGGGGAACTCTGTCGTCACAGTCCCGTCCAGGAACCTTTGGACGCCCCCCATGAGCCTGGCTGCCCCTTGAGACACTTCCTCCATCAGTTTCTTCCCGAAGGCGAGCGACGGCAATGTTCTCCTCCTGCCGTCGTCGTTGTTGCCGTTATCATCGTTGTCTCCGTTATTGTTTCCGTTGTTGCCGTTGTTTCCGTTATTGTTTCCGTTGTTGCCGTTGTTTCCGTTATTGTTTCCATTGTTGCCGTTATTGCCGTTGTTGCCATTATTGCCGTTGCCATTATTACCGTTGTTGCCATTATTGCCATTGTTACCGTTATTGCCATTGTTACCGTTATTTCCATTATTGCCATTGTTGCCGTTATTTCCATTATTACCATTGTTGCCGTTATTTCCATTATTGCCATTGTTGCCGTTATTTCCATTATTGCCATTGTTGCCGTTATTGCCATTGTCGCCGTTATTGCCATTGTTGCCGTTATTGCCATTGTTGCCGTTTTTGCCGTTATCACCGTTGCCATTATCGCCGCCGGTATCAACAGTAGCCGTGAAGACATTCTCGTTGGAAATGGTGCTGTTGAGCAGGACGGTGATGTCCGAGCGCGTGCCGGCTGTGGAGTTGGTCGCGCCGCCTAGGAGGAGGCCCTGGGCGCCGAAGGGGACGCCGCAGGCGGCGCTGACGAAGGAGGAGAAGAGGTACTGGAGCAGGAGGACCAGGGCGAACACGGTGATGATGGTGTAGGGCTCGATGCACAGATCGTTGCCCAGGACTCTGTTGTAGACGCCGACGCAGGTGTGGCTCCCCCCGTACTGCAGCTGGTTGACTCGCCTGTTGAGTAGCTCGTTGACGACCACGTTGCTGTAGGAGGCGTCGTAGCCGCCGGGGCCGCTGCCGTAGTACCCTTTGTAAGCACTCCTGTCAGCGCTACTGCCGTAGTAGTCGTCGCTCCCGCTGGCGTAGTTCCTGTGTGAGGGTGAAAGACTGGTGAGGCTTGGGGCGTAGAGTGACGAGTGAGGAGGACGCGTGAGGACGCGGTGTGGGGGAGGAGAAGGAGGAGGAGGAGGCGGAGCAGGGAGTGAGGAGGACGCATCAGATTCCTATATTTTTTCCCCGCCAAATATAACAAACGTGACACAAGAAGGAGCAGCAGACAACACGGGAACCTTCAACTACCACATGTGGTTCACGACATTACAGATATCAACCTTGTAAGTTATGTGAATCTCGTCTCCTGTGTGTGTGTGTGTGTGTGTGTGTGTTCCGATTAAACAATGGAAGGACTCTGTGTTTTTTCCTCTCCATAGAGCGATCTTTATGTTACCCTGCCTAAGCAGGTATATCGTATCTGGAAATAGCTAAACAAATTGCTCAAAGTAAATGAATATCTTACGAAATAGAAAAGTCCTTTAGATATTGAATATTTACTTTAACATCAAAATGTCTTTAAAGCTGTCTAAGACTTTTCCTTCGAGTACTTCGGGCTATTACAAATCTAGACGTTCGTATCCAGAAGATGTTGATACAGTTATAATGACTGTAACTCTCTTATATAAATAAAGAAAAAACTTCCAGCTGCAGCTGACAGTCAGATGTGTACCTAGCTCCTTAACAAAGCCTGCAAAGGTTGTAATGAACACGAATTATGACACACGAACAAATGCAAATAAACTGTGAGCATTCCATCAGCTCGTGATGTGAGGAGGAGAACGGAAAGGACAGAGTTAAGTAGGTGAGATGTATAGATAGTATCCAGAAGGTAAACAGTGTAAATGTGCAGTTTACAGAGCAACAGTACCCTTAGGGTAAACTGTAGAGGAGGAATACAGTGACAAGTTATCGAGAGGATTGTCATGAACAACCTGCCGCAGGAGTGAGGTCAGCTTCGCTGGTGACAGAGTATCCAGACTTGGACGGTTCTGTATCGTACGTAGTCCTGTGCGGTGCTAACATTGCTCTGATATTCTGATTATGGCTGACTTTTCTCTCTAATTAGTTGTACGTCTCCTTGAATATTTGTTACGGAGCCGCGGTCTCTACACGAGCCCTTTGTTCTTGCAGATGTTCTGAGCCAAAAGGCCTCCCTCCGGCGGGAGGAACTCCGCAACACAAGTGTTTCGAAAGAATTTCTTCTTTTTCGCCGACCGAAGGAAGAGACTTTACCATGAATATGTAGCGTGCGATCTAATTATCTGTTCGACAGTGTGATGCTGCGCGGAGCACTTCGGCAGAGTGTGTGTGTGTGTGTGTGTGTGTGTATGTGAGTGCCCGTTCCTACATGCATTTTATCGCTCCAGTTTCTGATGAAAAAAAAAAAAGAAATTGGTCAAATTTTGTCTGCTCTTATGAGGGGAAATTCTGTACTAGTGCTACTGCGTTAGTTCATTGCTGACGGCGTTAGTCATAGGGACGTAAGACGTGTAGGAAGCTCAGTAGTAACGTACCGTCCAGTAGACTGTAAATCGTCGTCGTCTGCGTCAGCAGGGTAGTCGGGGAAGTGGAGAAAGTCGCTCAGGTACTGCAGCACGTCTTTGCCTATGTCGTTGTCGTTGTCCCAGTCTAGCTCGTCCATATTCGAGACATAAGCATCGTCGTCGTCGTCATAGGAATAGTCGTCGTTCTGAGGTTCTCCGTCATACTCCCTGGAGGAGAGGAGGCCGGCGGCGGCGGCGGCGGTGCTGTCGTTCTGGTCGTGGTCCTGACGCCAGAGCGATGCAAGGTCCCTCAGCCACGCTTCCGGGGCGCCGTCAGTACCTCCTACGCCCAGCAGCACCGCGCCCGCAATGACCAACGCCCACGCTTGCTGGAATGATCAGAGGTTCGTCCCGTGAGGTAGTGAAGAAAACTATACCTAGACAAGAGGTTTCACCCTCACGGGAAGACTCCTTGAAGTTACCACTTGATACAGTGAAGCTGAAACTGAGATGATGAACTTGAGATGAACCAGTTTCACAAAGGAAGTTTATTTACACACACATATACACACACAACACGCACGCATATACACACTTAAGAAAAGTTTACATAGTAGAGCTTATAATCTTTAAACTTACATAGAATTTTTTATCGACCTAGAACAATGACACAGATATGGCAATATACAAACCATCAGGACGATATTCGAAGCAGAGAAACACTCCTAAGAGACCTCAAAGTTTTAATAACTGAGGGACTCGAAATGTAAAGAGAATACCTTGGAGTATTGACAGCCTCGTTGAGATATAGAAATCGTGGAATAAAAAGATCTTAGAGTGTTCAGAGGGAAATTTCCTGAAGCACCATGATCCTGAGCACATCACTAAGAATAAGAGTAGCTGATACACCACCGCTACTAGACCTCATCTTTATACACACTGGCTCGGACATGTGAGACGATCAGATACATGATCACCTCGAGAAGGTGATCGTGTAATACCTGACTTTGACTACGTGGTTCACAAGGACATAAACAGATCAGAAAGGAAACCAGACTCAGAGAGGAGGTATAATCGAGGAAACTGCCTAGATAAACAATATCCTTCAGCAAAATGAAGTTCCATATCGCATAAAACTGATAGTTGTTATGGAAGGTTTTGTGAAATCAGCAGTGAAGGCGTTAGAATATGAGGACATCTCTTAGGAAAAAAGGTGAAGGAACCAGCGTGTGAGAGGGACCTGGGAGTCGACATTGTACCTAGCCCGTCGCCTGAGCCCCACCTCAGGAGAATTAGACAGGAGACAAACTGACAGCTGACAGATGACAGAATCGCCTGAAATGTTTGGATAAAGGGTGCTACCGGACACAGCCCTCCTGTGGTTACACTGCTGGTAAAGAAGAAAAAAGTGACCATCGTTGAGGTTGCATTATCGTCAGTTCACTTATCGACAAACTTGTCGGTCAGAAGGAGTCTGTCATTTCCCTGCTTCATATTGTAGCGCAGCCTTGAAGTTGTATGAGCCCCCATAGAAGAGGTCCTAATGGTTATATACATTCTGATGATAACATGTGATAAAGACTTGTTCTGTAAACTGATCATAACTTATGTTCAGCTAAAACACAAATATGCTCCTCAAGCTTGGTTTCCAAGCTTTAAGAAACACAAAGAACTGACAGAGAAGGTCCAGAGGAATACAAGAAAGGCGGTATCAATATTGGGAGAGATGAGCTACAATGAGAGATAAGAGGCCATAAAATTACCCAACGTGGAAGAGGAAGTTGATCATGACCTTCAGTTTTCTAAACCAGTTTGATGGAAGTCGAGAGTTGCAACAGTTCTTTGAAAGGGACAACAATAGAGCATCGAGAGGACGCAACAAGAAACTAAGCGGGAAATGTGATACAAAAAGTGCGTTTGTAAAGCATCAGAGTATTGGATGAATGGAAGGAACAATAATGAAATCCGGAATGCTGATATTATACAAAAGTACGAAACAAGTTGTGTGATTTAAAAGTTCAAGACACGGGGTTCTACGAGTGTAGAACACGCGAAGAGATCCTTAGGGTGGATGTAATACTGAACCTATTCCCAAAACATTACACCAGGAAGATAGATAAGGAGGAAAGTTACTTGCAGGTTGACATCAAAATACTCTTTAAGAATATGCACATGAGCACGCAAATGTTCAGAAAAAATATACACATCATACCATAAGACGTGAGCCAGAATATGGTCTCCTTAGTTGAAGGCACAAGCGTATATTTTCCACCAAGAGTGAGCTACTGGGGTGTGTCCAGCAGCACTGTAATTACCCGCGCTGGAAGACGGAGGGAAAGAAGGAGGAGAAATGATGGTAAGGTACAAGTGTCTGGATTCATCTGATGAGGTAAGTATAGAGTAGGTCCTCAACGCTGGTCACGTCTAGTGTCTGTAAGTGCAGTTCTCTCCCTCCCTCCCCCTCACACACACAAACAAAGAAAGTTAATCGTGCACGCACTCACCACAATGATGAGAGGCGAGAGACGATCAGAGAGTAAATGAAATCCTTAAAGAATATAATATATCATGGCCAGATGAGGGGGGCTTCCAACATCTGAGTCAAAGAGGCGTTGCAGACGAGGCACTGAAGATTGAAGCGCCATATCTCAGTAGCTCCTTGAGAAAGGCATTTGTTAAACCAGGTTCTTAACGTTTTTACGGTTGGATTTATCGACGAACGAATTTCGCAAGACGGCAACGTATAAGTCAGAAGTTTTATCACAGACCTCAACCACACTACAGCAACGTTGGTTGATTGTGGAGTGATCTATATAAGTGTGGCTCCCGGGGGAAGTACGTAAGCGCTCGAAGTCGGGTGGGAGGTGTTCGTTGGCACCGCGTCTCAGGTGCTGCTGCTGGTGGTGCTACTACAATCGCCAAGGTCCCCCACCTGACTCGAGTCTTTGTCTTATTGGTCTGCAGAAGAGTTCCCTACCTTCCCCTACCTCTCCCGTCACTCCCTCAGCAGGGAAATGATCCTCAGTGTTTACCCCGAGTAGATTAGAATATTAATAGACCAGGCGGTGTGCGAGCCTAGCATTTTCTTAGGCCAGGATTCTATTCTTGGCTCCAAGCTCTCCAATAATGAGGTTCTCAAGCTGTCTACGTCGGTAACTAAGAGTGGCAACATGTCTCAGGAGGACTTCACCAGGGGCCACCTCCAGCAATGGCAGTCACAAAGTCCCAGCGATGATGAGAGTCCTCTGCTCTGCCTAAAAGTATACTCGGTGTCTTACGTCCTCTAGAGCCGCGTGCTACCGATGTGTCCTGATCATTCCACCTTTTGCGGTATAAACCGACTCCCGCGTCTACCCTGTTGTGTCCTAGCAATGCCAGTCCCACAGTTTTGACTCTTCTCTGTCTGCCTTACACACACTGAGCAGCTGGATGTCGGTTCCGGCCACATCGTCTGTGATCAACAAACCAGACTGCATCAGGTAGGAATATCCCTCCCCCCCTGGTCCCCTCCCCCCCCCCCTCCTCCTCCTCCTCTTCCTCCTCCTCCTCCTAATCCTCCTCCTCCCCTCAGCATCCACCGTAACTGTCATCAACCCTCGAGAGAAGATATTCTGCAGTACCTCCTACCATTGAGCGTACTTAAGAGAATAATTTCCTCCCTCAGCAGACCGTAAGTAGGCCAAAGTCGGTGCGCCCCCGCGGGAACTGGAGCTAGTGTACTTGCGACGGCACGCAGGAACCAGAGCGGCGACTCTGCTGTATCTCCTGCTGCTGCTACAACGCTGGAGATGGATATGAGACGGACATCGCACAGTCCTGGTCACGCTCCGGAAGGGCGGCGGCGCCCCCCGGCCGACTAGCGTAACACCAAACGGCTGACCGACCGACGGACCGACCGACCGACCACTTGCCTCAGTCCGATATAGCAAATGGGTGCGTTACGAGGGGGGTAACGTCACGTGACTGACAGGCTTTGTTCTCACACAGCTGCTGAATTATAATAAATCTTTATAGTTTTTCTATTCTCTTTTTCTTATATATTTTTGTTTTCAGTTCAAAATTTGAACGCGGACTGCAGGAACACATAGGAAAAACCTGTAGTAATAATGATAATATTTGGCTTTACTCCACCATACTAAGGACGACCCAACTACTGACGAAGGCGACGACGACTTCCTCACCACCGAACGCTTGTTTTAAGAGGAATGGACAGAGGCCCAGGCCACTGTGGTGGTGGTGGTGGTTGGCGGTTTTGGTTCTCCCATGCGCCACTGTGGTCCACTGCGGTGTGTGGGAACTCACGTACATAAAACGATGTTAATTCCCCCTAACGGCAAGACTAATGACAGTCCCTAACAAGGCAGACGTGTAAACCTGCCTTACCGAAAGAACGTAATGTCCACTTCCTTAACCACATGACTGATGACAAGTCCTGAGCAGGGTGTGGTCGTGCCTGCCTTAACATAATGAGGTAATTTCATCATCAGTGTCATGCTAATATCACCCTTATGTCAAATAATATTTACTTATCAATGTCACCAGGTATCAACTCGCTAGGCTGTTCTAGTCGACGGTAATTTGCGGCGTTCCAGACACCGGATACGGAGCGTAGGGAGCCACAGGGGAGCTTTTTAGAACCGTTCTGTTGAGCCGGGTGTGCCTGATTAGGGGGTGAGGGTGTCGTCTGTGTCGGGTGTGTGGAGGGTGGTGGGGGAAGGGGGAGGGGTGTCTCTAAGTCGGGTGTGCCGTGAGGGGAAGGGTGAGGTCTTTGGGCTGGATTTGCCTGCTGAGGGGGGGTCGCAGGACCGCGTGTGCTGCCGCTGGTGAGAGGTCGTCGTCGTCGATTGCCCTGGGCGGCGATCATATGCTCAGTTCGAGCTTGTCCTTCCCTCTCTTGCGTTTTCCTGGCGTCCGTTCGCGTGTCTCCGAGAACGTTCTTGTGTCGGCAACATTAGAGTCAGTTACCGTCATGCACCATCAGGGTCACTGCCACATGCTCCTCACAGACCGTACAGACCTCCGTTGGCCAATGATCTTCGGAAAATCACTTCCCTTAAACGTAATGGCTTCTGTGATTGCACCTATGTTTTTCAAAATACGTTCTGGTTGTAAGGGAAAATTCTTAATATAT
>JAYMFT010215376.1:0-11443 GCA_038088735.1 Panulirus argus
TTTTGATGACTTGCAATGCAGCCCATTACCATTATCATTAATATATATGAGAAAGAGAACCGGTCACAAGACTGATCCTTGTTGCACTTTACTTGTTACGTCTAACCATTCTGAGGCTAAACCATTAATCACAACTCTTTGTTTACGGTCAGTCAACTACTTTCCCACCCACTGAAATACAACCATTACTGTTCCCCCAGCTTCCAATAGCTTATGACGTGAGACCCCAGCCACCACAACTACCACCATCACCACCACTGGTGACATCAGATCCCACCACCACCACTGTGATAGTGGTGCTGGTGACGACGAATGACTTCCAACACCACCACAGCACTACTACGGACGATGCCCTGCCCCATCTGCCGCGTAACCCGGTACTACTGACGGTGATGTCTTCGTCCACACCCTTCCCCAGTATTAATCCGTCCATGCCACTAATCCCCAGTGCGACCTCACAACTACTGTACCTTTGCCACCCTAGCACTGTAGTGCTTAGCCTGCCACTACCCCAAGTTATATGTCTAACCCACAACGCCCATCACTACGCCAAGTGCCACTAACCTTAACTCCAGTCGCCACTACCTTTTTCCGCACCGGTGGTAGCAGCTGGCGCCCCTGCCTGCCTGGCCGTCCCGGCTTGAGCGTGCCACCCTGTCATGTTCATGACCTTCGGAGGGGCATGCCACTGTCAACACGGACGACTTGCTTCTGGTAGACCATTTTTGATTGACCTGTCAGGGTGGCTCACCATTGTCTCCAGCGGCACTGTGGTGATGGTGGTATGCCTCTCGGCTACCCAGTATCACTGTGGTGGTGGTGGTATACCTCTCGGCTACCCCAGTGCCACTGTGGTGATGGTGGTATACCTCTCGGCTACCCCAGTGCCACTGTGTTGATGGGGACAAATCTCTCGGCTACCCCAGTACCACTGTGGTGAACGCCCAGCAACACCGAGCAGTGTTGTTAACCACAGAGAGAAGCGGTAGTTTTCCCACGGGTATTCGAAGCACACGTCAGGAAGGTATTTCATCATTTATTGATGGTGAGGCAGGGAGTAGCTTTGCAACGATCCGTACGGCAGTGTGGGCCTACAAACACACACACACACACTACTGGTAAAGTTCTCCCGGTAAATATGTTATCACAAGGTGGTATTTCCCTGACATTTACCCCGCTCATAAATAGCGGCTTCTACAATTATTGTAAAACTTTTAGTTCAAAGGAAAGGAAGAAGATTAAGCCTTGTCTCGCCTCAAACCAGTTTATTCCACCTCGCCAAACCTCGGCATTGTCTGTGTCACTTCACTAAACCTCAGTCCAGTTTATCTTGCTTCAAACTCCACAACCCAGTTTATCACCTCGCAAAGTCTCAGTCCAGTTTTTTTGAGTAAATATACCGGGTTATACGACTTTGAATATGAAAATGTACAAATATTTTAAACGTTGATATTTCAATAAACGTGTAAAATTGTATACCGTAATCAAGGGAAACGATTTTTTCCTGCTACAAGTGCCTCTACCATATATATGACGGCAAATGGAAGCAGAAGTCAGTCATGTGGTGGATGAGGGGGCGAAGGTTCTGGGAGGGCGAAAAATGGGTGTGTTTGAAGGTATAGTAGTCCCATCGATGTTGTATGGATGTCAGGCATGGGCTACAAATAAGGATGTGCGGAGGAGGGTGGATGTGTTGGAAATAAAATGTTTGAGGACAATACGTGGGGGTGAGGCTGAGAAAGAGGTGTGGAGCATAATTTCGTACAAGAACTCACTCCAGAGCGGTCCATTTTTCCCCCTTACTGATTCCAGCGCAGCCTTGGAGCTGCAGAAGGCGTCCTAGGATTATACAATAAAAGGGTAATGGGGATACGACCAACAGACTGCATACTCGCTCCTCTCTCCAAAACTCTTGCATTTACCTCCCTAACCACCCCATCCATAAACAGATTAAACGAGAGTAGTTCCTGTGGATGGCGTTTTGTGCGTGTGTGTGTGTGTGTGTGTATGTAACTGTAATGGAATCGGTAGCGATCCAGATCTGAACGAAGTTATTACGATCGCTCGAAGGATTATTTTTCATCTTCCAGAGTGAGATGACGGTCTTGTCCTTGCATCGCCATCTCTTCACTCTGTATAATCTTGGATATTCAGGACTATTTTCTTTTTTCTCTTGTTACATCATCGCGTCGTTATTATGATACGAGAGCGCTTTACAGTGGTTGGTTCCACCGTCCTCGTCAGCTTCTGCTCAAAAAACTCATAAGACCAAAGACTTCACTGATCTTTTGGGATCATCTCTGAGTTGAATGGTTCCTTCTTTGTTTTGGTAGAGGTAGATGATGTAGTTTATCGCGCGAGGTAGACTGGCACAACGACCTAATCATGAATAATCTTCAACTCGGGCACGAATAAGCGTAGTGAAGTTTCGAAAACTCGGTTTTTACTCACTAGTTTTTAAACTAAAAACTGGAAGTTTTGAAATAGGTTTTTTATGAGGATGTGTGCAAGTGATTTGGAGATTGCAAGAGCCGGGAATAGAATAAGGATATAATCGATTTCAGTTGATATATATATATATATATATATATATATATATATATATATATATATATATATATATATATTAACTAAGTGTTTTTCGTATTGAAATTGATAAGAACGTAGTGGAGGGTGTGAGAGTAAACAGCTCTTGTGTGTTCACTTGAGAGAGATTGAAGAGTCCGGATATTAACACTTGCGGTGTGATCAGGGCCAGTAACCTTGGCACCAGGCGCGGCCCTCACTCTCTCTCGCACACACACACACACACACACACACACACACCAGCCCACTGAGAAAGTTCTAGTCCAGTCTACATCATCTATAAACCTGAGACAACTTTCCGTACATGGATTTTCTTTTTTAAGAGGCTCGTGAGATTCGCTTTGTGTGACACCATCACAGATGTACTCACAAGTCTTCTTTTTTTTTTCTATTTACCCAGGTAATGGGAGTTTCTGCGAGGGAGAACACATTGTGATACAGATGTCTGCTAAATGACAAGGAGATGAGAGCTGTTTCTGACGAGTGGCGAAGAAGACGCCTCTGCCTGTCTGTCTTGCAAGGGTGTTTCATCTAGAAGGACGAGCGTAACGCGAAAGGTTGAATTGCCTCTTTAGCCACGAAAGGGTAAGTTCCAGAGGTACGTTCCATGATGTAGTCGAGATGCACGTGTGTAGCAGGGGGGTGATGGATGAACTGGCGAATCGAGTGGGGGTCTGTTATATAAGGGGTGTTGATGATCACTTTACCACAACGCTACCGCCTGGAACACGACGGTGCCGCCCTTAGGTATGATGACTTGGCCTTTGGCCTTTGGCCCTTAGAGCGACGCGTCGTGCTGAAGGTTCACATCATATCGCGCTCAACGACTCTTCCTTTTATTGCTCAAGGGTCGCACCGTCCTCTTCAAGATACGTACCGTGGTACTCGAGGACTGTACCGTCGTGCTCGAGGATCGCACCGTCCTGCTCGGGAGTCATAACGCGGTACTCAGGGGCTGTACCGTCGTGGTTAAGGGTCGTACCGTCGTGCTCAAGGTTCGAATCGGTGTGTGGTGGTCGGGTTTGCAAGACGGTACGGATTGGTTGTGCCGGTAATGACGGGTGAGAATGGTTTGAAAAGGTGATCGACTGTCATTGTGTATGGTGAAGTTTATTAGTGGCGAAATTCCTGAGCAAGAGGTTTAGAGTGACTGTATAATTATTATTATTATTATTTATTATTATTGTTATTGTTATTATTATTATTATTGTTATCATTATTATTACTGTTATGACTATTATAGCTATTTTAACACTATCGTTATTAGATTATTATTGGATTACTATCATTATTATTATAATGGTGATAGTAGTAATACTTATAATTATGATAATAATAATACTACTGCTACTTTCAGTAATAATGACAATAAAAATAATACTATAGTAGCATTAATGATAATAATATTAATATAATTATTCTATACAGGAGTGAGGCTTTGCACCTTGACTTCGTCAACAGCAGGAGCTGGTCAACCTGCCTTACTCAGCCCCCGTTGGCTTCCCCCTCAGCACCCCTGTCCAAACAGGGTTTCATTTTTTACCCCCAAGTTCCTCGTCTTGTCCATGCCAGGCGCAAGAGGTCCCGGATTCCCGTCCCATCTTCTCTCTCAGTCTTTTAAATCCAGTACTCTTGCGTTGATTCCAGTCCTGTTGTTGTACATTCCAGCGACATAGCTTATGGTTCGGCAGTTGTGAGCGACGTGTTTTATGTCGATTTGTTTTATTATAACATTAATCATTTCGTGACGGTACGACCATTGAGCTGAAGGATTGTGACAGTCGCAAGTCAACTGTGTATCTTCGTGTTCAAGACGTCCTACTGTTTTGGTCAAAGGTTCGTACCGTCGTGGTCATGGGGGTTAAGGATACCTCCTTCAGTTGCTGAGACCGTAGACACCTACGTGATATATGTCCTTCAGCACTGCAGTGTCACCCTTCTTGCGAGGAGGCTACCTCCTCCTCCTCCTCCTCTACGGACGAAAAGGAGTCAAGTCTGTCTAACTTCCTCCTCCTCTCTCCGGAGGCGCCCCCGTCGTTTCCCCTGTCCCGGTGAGGAGCTCGGTGCAGCCCCGACGCTGCAGGAGCCCCGTAAAAGGGGTTCCTGGGGTTGTACGATGATAGTAATAATGATAATAGAAACGTGTCGCCTTTCAAAGCGAACCGCTCAGAGCGGGGCGTTTGGGCGTGATTATATACATCAGGGAAAACACTCAAGCGGCTCCAGACACTGGAACACAGCGGGCCGCGGACAATGTAAACAGGACCTGTGAGAAGGCCGGGTTACAGCCTCCTGTTTAGCATATTTACAGGTACGTAAATACCGGCCCCGGCCGGTCGTAAGAGGGTCTCTCTCTCTCTCTCTCTCTCTCTCTCTCTCTCTCTCTCTCTTTCGAAGCGGCGGCAACTCAAGCGTTGGTTGCCCCCCCCCCCGGGCCCCTCGTGGTCTCTTGGTCTGATGGTCTCTCAATGCACTTGTCTCTTGGTCTCACACGGCACTATCTCACGATCATTGAAGGCTCGGTTTTCTTATTAGTCTCAAGGACTCACAGGCTGCTGCTGCTGCTGGCTACGGGCGTGTGTGCTTGACCCCAGGCCCTGGTCTGACGTCTCAAACCTCCGGATTTTGAGAATAAAGAAATAAATGTTGCGTCTTCGTCGTAGCTGGGAAATTAGCTTACCGATACACAGAACACTTGTAGCTTTATAAGCTATGGTATAATAAAGATTTTTCGACGCTCGCAAGCTGGGACGTAAAGTCTTAGTGAATGAACAGGACAGCGCACATTAGTGTCGCATTGTATATATATATATATATATATATATATATATAGAGAGAGAGAGAGAGAGAGAGAGAGTTGATTTACGTACGTGAGCAGGTTAGGCGAATACGTGTTGCTTGTGTTCTGTCGTCTGTCCCTCTATTGCTGCAGAAGAATACTGGGTTTAAGTCTGCTTAGAGTATCATTTTAGACCAGGCAACAGGTACACCTGATTGATTACTTAAGTAGCTAAGGTTGACTGGGTTACCTAAGTGGCCGGGGTTGATTGGTTTGCCCAAATAAGGAAGAGTGGCTGGTTTATTGATACAGCCAAGGTAGATCGGTATACCAAAGTAGCTACTGGTGATTGGTTTATTCACATAGCTAAAGGAGATTGATTTCCACAGTTGGCTAAGGGCGGTAAAGGGAGAGGGAGTGGGGGAGGGGAATTGTATAGCTTGGTTGAGGTCCCGTAATAGGTTGTAGGATGATGCAATATATATATTTTTTTTTTTGTCGAGGGCGAGAGTTTGAGAGCTAATAATATTCCCTCCTTTATTTTGTTTGTTTTCCCCTCTTGTACTGTTTATGCGGCCCAAGTGCCTCATACATCCATTGGCGTCTTTATTCCTTTGTTTACGTTTTGGGCTAGATATGCTTCCCGCGTATTTCCATTGAGGTTCCGCGAAGGAGTATGAGGGGTGTTTTGATATGTTTACCGCGCGATGAGTAACTGCTGCGCGCGGAGGCTTACTACTACCTAGAGCGGCGGTGGTGCTGAGCATGGGATTTGCACTTCGAGTTAAAGTCTTCGAAACGAGGTATCACATATCGCGGGGCTGTTTGGGGGTGTGTGTTGTTGTGTGTATCCGTCTTAGGGCCCGGCACTCGTGTCTCAAGTACCGGCAATAAGCCAGACCCCCTCCGCCCAGGGCAGATAAATATAGGAGAGGAGATGAAATACGCGGAGAACTCTGACCCGAATAGCCAATTGTACGCACAGAAGTAGGTACGGGGCGTATAATATTAGCTTTGTATGTCCTTACCTCCTGCCATTGATGGGGCTGTGTACCAGAGATTATACGAAACTGGTTGAATATTATAGCGCATTATTTTTCTCTTTTCTTTTTTTTTAAGCTTGAAATTGCAAAGTATTGTCGGAACACTGTGGTTAAAGATGCACTTGAAGCTAGTGGTGTAGATGCATTGCCAGAGTGAATATATGTTAAAATGTTAACCGTTTCTTAATCAATTCAACAAGACGGGAGGACCTTTGGGTATGACATACACACACACACACACACATACACTCACACACACTCGTATGTGTGTGTGTGTGTGTGCGTGCGCGCGCGGGCGTTTATCTAGTTAAAGGAAGTTGCTGTTTCCATTAATAAGAGTACGAACTGTTGGTGAGCAGAGACCACACACTGCCGTGGTCGACCGCAGTTGTTGCTATGCACTATTTTATCGAAATCTTTTTTAGCCACGGCTTCACGGGGGAGCAAAGCGAACGACGTGATACCTCGGAATGATTTGATAAACTGGTAAGCTGCTCCTGAAGGTGTGATGTTCACTCTGTCTCGGATAAACGCGTCCGAGATGGACGGGGGTATAGTTGGCATCATGTTCTGAAGGACGTTCCTCGAAGCGTTTTAGCCAGCTGTGTTTTGATGCTGGCAATAATCAAGGCCTCGCTGGGGCAAGCCTGCCCTCTGATCCCGTGCTTTGCTCGGAAGTCGTATAACCAATTGCTCACTAGCTAACGACCGTTGAGTAGGAAAGGGAAGGAAGGCTTCTGGTGCTGGTGCTGCTTCCTTAGCATCCGTAGACGTTGGACAGTTCCCTCAGGCCCCCCTCTTCCCCTTCCCCCCCCGGCCCCCTGTGAATCTAAAACCTCCCAAACCTTTGCTAAAGTCGATCCTGTTGTCAGTACCTTTCATCAGCATAGATTCCTATAGAGTTCTTTTAAAAACACTCGCTTGTGATTGTTCCTTTGTTTATGTCACGGCCGGCCACAGGAAGGTGCAAACCGGGGAACCACCTGGGGCCCCCGCAGATTTCAGGGTCCCCCTCAAATTTTTGTATCATGCACATCATCAGAATCGAATTGAGATAACCTTCATTTCAGTTTCCTGGAGAGGCCAGAGTGATATCGAAATCGATAATGGTTTGTCTCTCGTTATAGGTCATCAAATTCAAGCCGTCGACAAAACCTCAACTGGCCGTCTTTCCCGTGGCGCCAACAACACCGAGGCCACCACCGTGTGTATATATGTATATATAAACCACTCCGGATTATGAAGAACTTTCCTCAGACAGGTCAAGAAGTTTGGAATATCTGTGGCGGGCGTTGACGAGAGGGTATTCGCGTATTCTCAAACCAAGTGGTTTCAAAAAATCATTTCCCACGGTGTTTGATAGAGCGAGCTGGGCCTATTGTGTGTCAGGGGGGCATTATCCGTCAGTTCTGAACGCCATCATTTATCGAGTCGGAAAGTTCAGAGTGTTCTTTAATCTTCTTGGAGGGGATCTGTTTCTGGAAGCCTCTGGGAACTCCGTCTAGAAGCCCTTCTGGAAAATGCATTAGGTTGTTTCTGGAGGAAGCATCCAAAAAAGGGATCTGTTTATGGAGGCCTCTTCTGGGAGCACTCTGGAAGCTTCTAGCAGGGATTTGTTTCTGGAAGCCTCTGCTGGAATCTCCTTGGAAGCTTGTATCAGGGATCTGTTTCTGGAAGCCTTTGCTGGAATTTCCTTGGAAGCCTCTAGCAGGGATCTGGTTCTGGAAACCTGTGCTGGAATCTCTCTGGAATATTCTATCAGGGACTTGCTTGTGGGAGCTTTTAGCAGGTATCTACTTCTGGAAGCTTCTAGCAGAGACCTCTTTCTGGAAGCTTCTGCTTGAAGCCGCTTTTGGAAACATCTTTAGCACGACTTCACCCCCCTTGAGCACGAACTTGAGCCTTTTTGTCTGGCCTTTGACCTGACACCTTAAGGGTGAGGTCAAAGGTCACTCGCCTAAGGGTCGGATTGTCATGCCCAGGGGATAGATCATCTAGCTGGCTCTTAATTAATTGTTATCCTTATCTTGTTGTTGGTCAGTCAGTGATATTTGTGGTATTTGCACACACACACACACACACGTACGTCTGAGGCTCAAGTTATGGGATGAGATGAGAGAGTGTGAGGCTCAAAATGTTGAGTAAAAGAATGGTAGGTATACGTAAGGAAAAGATGCCGTCCGGAGGCTTAGTTTTAAAACAAGACAAAGGGGACACCAACAGTACCGACAAGGGGAGTGTAAGACAGTTCCGGGCACCACTTCGTAAGACACTCCTACATCAGGAGGGTAGTACTTCTCTGGGCCGCTGGTGTCTACAGCCGACCGACACGGAGGATGCAAAATGGTTCCGGGCATCTCTTCAGCACTCCAGCGTCGGGACTGTAGCACAACCGCCCAGGGTGGTATCACCAGCCTGACGAAGAGGTGATTTTAACGGAAGAAAAAAAAAGACTAATTCAACAGCCATTCTTCTATTATCTATAGCACTGTATTCTCGGCTCTAAACACCGAAGGCACGTAGTTTTCGGTACGCCGTCAGTAAACAGCAATTACGTCCAGCTTCATAAACAACCGGGCGAACCGATATGTAGGTATGTGTGCTCATGCATATGTAGATGTATGCGCGGCTCCACAATCCGTGGGCATGAGGGCAGGAGCGGGGCGGGCGAAGTGAAGGTGCACATAAACACAGAGCTACAGGGTGGGGGGGGCGGCGGGGCGGGCGGGGGGCCTTGGTACCCTGTAATCAACCAGCTTGCCGGGAACCGGGCCCGGAGCTGCCCACCACACAGCACTCCCATCGGAAATGCTCCTATAAGTTTCACGGGGGGGGGATTTGTCCTTATGGCTTCATCCCATGGGGAAGAGATATCGGGTGGACTCCTCCTTAATGTGCTGTCACATAAACACACACACACACACACGAGGCGAGGGGATCCAATCGTGTTGCTCTTGAAGAAAAAGTATACCGGGTGGTTACTGTACTTTAAGGTGATAATCCTGCTCTTTTTTTTTTTTTTTTTTTTTTTTTTTTACGCACAGACGTCATTTGTTCCTCGCAGTAGGGTGTTTGCATACGGAGTGCGTCTTTAGGTAAACACGGGGAGGAAGAGAATCGCTTCGCACGGAAAAAATAACAATGGTTTGCGTTATACAGACAACAATTTTGAAGGCTCTCCGGCGGTGGTGCGTCTTTATACAGCCCCACTTGAGATGTCTCAAGCCAGGGGCCCATGGGTAGAAGGCGGTCATGGGTTACTGAAGACCTCGGCCATTACTTGAGGCCCAGGTATTTCCCAGCCTGTAACCCTTATTTGTTTGCTCTTCTGAAGACTGCCCAACAACCGAGCACCGTACTTAAATTATAATTATAGACAAAAAACCGCTTAAGTGTATTTGTACTTGACCGTTCATTAGCCAAACAGGAGCCGGGACTTTTTAAACGGCGAGGGGCCCGCGGGCGGTCGGCAACTTTAGCTACGCCGGTGATGGCCGGGTTGCTCTCGCCGGCCGGGTAATGACAGCCCGTGGGGGCCGCCCGGCTCAGTGACACACACGCCGAGAAATGACTGCTAACACCATACTTGGTGGTGCGGCGTGTGCTGGGCGGGGCCCAGGGCTCGTATATCAGCCGGGTTACCTGCAGATGATTGAGCAACACGAGGGGTCATTGTGGCGGCCTCGTAATGTTATGCTGATGGCTCCCTAATGACACACTCCGCCTCTATCCATCACTCCTATTTACATAAGCGGCGGGCAGGCCACTCTGCTGCTGCTGCTGCTGCTCCTCCTCTCAGGAGGAGGAGGAGGAGGAGGAGGATGAGGATGGGATGAACCTGTCTGTCCTAACCTCCACTGCCCCTGCCTCTCGCGGCCTGTCCCTTGCTGTGGCATCCCTCTTGGGCCTGCTCTTAGGCGAGTCCGGGACCCACGACGACCTGTTACCCTCCAAGGTCCAGTATGTGTTTTGCTTTGGTTTGATTACTGACAGAGGGGTGATTATCATCTCTAAGCATCCTCTCATTAACGCACAAGTGTGCCACAGATGTGGTGCAAGGACGACTCTCTGGTGTGCTGGAGGACGACTTATCGGTGTGTTGGAGTGCGACTCATCAGTGTGCTTGAGGACCACTCAACGATGTAGAGGACTACTACTACTGTGTGGTGGAGGATGACATTTAGGAGAACGACCCAGTGGGACCCTGTGGCGTGGTGGAGGTGAAAGGGAGAACGACTCTAAGATCTGATGGAGGACTGGGTGTTGGGTATCTGAGCGGGACCCTGTCGGACCCCAGGTGTCCGGCCAATATCAGCAGAGGCGAGTGTCTGTGTCGCCAGGGAGAAAGAAAAACCTATATTTATTTGTTTTATATTCTGGGAATGTCCCGAAGTGGTCCAAACTGCGGAATGGGTCAGGAGACTTTGTCCGATCGATGGTATTGGTCCCCATCTCTTGGAAGGTCTCGTCTCGTATATTGTCCGTGATATCTCCCCAAGGTACGAGTTATGTCGCATCAATAGATAATGCATTCAGCTGTACGTATCGTGATATGTAAATCCGCCACAGTGGTGGGAGGTTATTGTCACACACACACACGTGTTTATGGCGCAAATGCACACACACAACAGACTGGAGGTCCGGGAATCCATTGGCCGACGAGGCATTGACAAATGTCGGTCCATTGTGTTTGAGATCAAGTTGTCAGTGTGCGAATTTTGAGGTGAACAGGGTCGCCAGTACGGCCTGTCATCATTGTCTCACCTGTGTGACGCCTATGGTAAATGTCATCAGGAATTCACATCTGTCTATCCATCTATCTATGTCTATATTTTTTCATAGATATTCGCCATTTGCCGCGTCAGCAAGGTAGCGTCAAAAACAAATGACTGAGCTTCATAGGGAAAAATCCTCACTAGGCCCGCGTCTCTGTTCCTTCTTTTGGAAAAGTAAAGCAAGAGGGGAGGATTTCCAGCCCCCTCCCCCCTGTCCCGCCTCTTTTAATAGCCTTCTAAGACACGCAGGGATTTCTTAG
>JAYMFT010215387.1:0-41424 GCA_038088735.1 Panulirus argus
CTCCCGGCCAAACCCAACCCCCCCCTGCCGTGACACCCCCCCCCCCATGAGCTGCCGTGACCCACCCGCACCCACTGTGACCTCCCCTCCTCCCTCTCTTCCCACGACCTATCCCCTCACCTACTTACAAGTCTACTTACAACCTCCCAGCCTGTAATCACCCCTCTGACCCTCCCTACTTACATCACAGCACCCTGAACGCCTTGCTTTAGCTCCCCAATGCCTCCCCTCCCCCCCACTCTCCCCCACAACAACAAATGTCCACACCCCTACCCTTCTGCAGCCCCCGCCACAGTGGCCAGAGGCTATACCTGTCTTCTATCCCGTCTATCCCACCAGCAGACGATGCTCTCCCTGTCCTATATAGATATAGCCTGACCATCCCACTAAGGAATAGAGTTATTGCATTTCCTCCCTTCCTTCCTTCCTTCCTTCCTCCCTCCTCTTCTCCCTCCAGAGGGGTAGGTCAGCACCCCCAGACACAAGCCAGGCCCCCTCACTCTCTCTCCCCCACCCAACCCTCAGCCCGTTCTCCCCCTGCCTCCCCAGCTCCCCCCCGTAACCTTCTGCCTCCCCCCCCCCAAAGAGCCCCACACCCCGCGGGGAGGGGTGGCGCAGCTCAACTGTCCTTCCGGTGTAATAAAACTGGTCAAAGATGGCCGGGGCGTCTGGCCCGGCAGGTGATATATTGTCTCCCCCGGCCCGCCCCTGCACCGGTCATCCTGGCCTCTCCTCCCATACTCCTCCCCGCCTCCTCTACCCAACCAGACCACCCCGTCCCACACGGTGGACCCTCCCCACCACGCCACACCTCACCATACCACACACCACACAGTCCTAACACCCACCCAAACTGCCCTCCGTCATCTCAAACCCGTCCCAATCCCAATCCCAATCCCAATCCCAGCCGACACCCAACCAGCCTTCAGGTGCCACGTACCTACACACACACAAACTTACCAGGGAAGGTCTAGTTAGTTTAACTGAGGGAAGGAACTTCCCAGCCCCGGGCTGGGTTCCCGGTGCCTCCACTCAGCTCAAGTCGATCCAAGGGGGGAGGAAGGGGGGATATAAAGCACTGAGCTTGCAGAAAAAAAAAATATATATATATAAAAGACAGACAGAAAAAATATATATCCACCAGTCAAGCTGAAAAATATATTTTTTTTTTTCCCCACTGGAGTCTGGCTGGGTGTTGGATAATCCTGAGGGGAAAATATGATGACCGTGAGGGCGGTAAATTTTTCCTGGGGGCAAAGGAGGAGGCTTCCCAGTGGGGCAACAGGGCAAGGGGTAGAGGGGGGGGGGTAGAGGGAGGAAAGGTGTGCGTGCGGTACGGCAAAGGGGAAAGAGAGAGAGAGAGAGAGAGAGAGAGAGAGAGAGAGAGAGATGGAGACTGTTTATTTCAGGGGGTTTATAATCCTTTCATGATGAAACGGGGCCGCTGCTTCCTGGATCCCAGCGGGAAAACGAATCTAAGAAGATTAGTTTGTGGTGGAAAGTAGGACGCCGCGAGGAAGAGGCCAGAGGGAAGGGAGTCTGGTACAAAGAGGCAGAGTGATAGATAGACACAGGGAGAAAGTGAATTAGAGAGAGAGAGAATGAGGGAGGATACGAGTGAGAGTGTGAGCAAGAGTGAGTGAGTGAAAGCCTGGGAGTAAGAGAAAGTCTAAAAGCGAGAGAGAGAAAACAAAATACAAAAGTAGAAACGAGGCAAAACGCATCAATATACATAAGTATAAAATACATTCGAAGTTTTGAGTATACATACTGGGCAGCAATGTGAAGCGCACTGCGTTTATATACGAGTGATGGTGTATTTGGTTCAGTGATACATCTGTTGTTTGGGGAAGTGAGGCGAGAGTAAAAGATTCACCACATTCATACCTGTGAGTGACAGCCCGATATCTGGTGTGCCATTAGTGGTACAAACTGGATGTGATTCTCCAAGTCTATGGACTCAATTAGGTGGATGTGTGTGTGTGTTGTGTATGGTGAAGCTGAGGGAGAAATGAAACGACTCTGAGTAGCTGCTCAGAAAAGCTACCAATAACGGATTGACGTAGAAAGTAATAGACATTTCTCTTGCATCTAGAAACTAAGTTAGATAAAGAAATATGGCAAAAGGAGAAGGTAAAACGATAGATTTAAAGATGAGCGAAAAACGTCATATTTCTGGACAGTCTTATTGCTGTTGGTAGTTTCTTCGAACTTCGTTCTGAATCTCCGCGAAAATAGTCATTGCACTTCAACAGAGCAGGGTCGAGCTGACCCATTGCTTCGTCAGCCTAGCTGCTGGGAGGAGCAACTGCTCAAGTTGTCGTCAGAGACCATTCTGTTCAAGCTGTTGTCGTTAAGACGAAGGTACGAAACTGCCGTGTGTCGTCAACGTTGCAGGTGGTGGCCTTCAGCCGCTGGCTCTATTATGGTTCTTCCTATCACCTCTTCATTATAAGGTTCGTCTCTCGCCTTCACATTATCACTACACTCATGCAGGGGAACGATGGGAAAGCACTTTGTTCATATGCTTGCAACTTGCGGGTGAGGTGTAGCCAGCGGTTGACCATTGTGTATTAAATTGCTTTAGTTTCCAGTATTTTATTCTCAAGAAGACACAAACTTCAACCACAGTACAGTTAGATGCCCTATCCTTTACCTGTGAGACTTTTCCATTGTCAACAATGTTATATATTCTCTCTTTGGTTTTAACTTCATTCAAAATCATATTATCTTTCACTTTTATTTTTCAGATCATTTCTCTGACGTCAAATGGACTCTAATCCTCACCGTTTGAAGTGCGAGTTGTGGGCCTTGTGTCATCCTGGTAGGTGTGGACTTTTGTAATGGCTTCAATTCAACTTGATTGAGTTAGCTACGCTCCAGTCTTTCAAAGGAAGCGGGAAGGCAGTTCACAACTTAATAAACGCTTTGTTCTTGATATGATTTCTGAAACTCACGTAATTTCTAAATACCTTAAAACCTCTTGGGTCCATAATGTGTCACTGAAAACCATATATTGTGATATGTGCTTGATATGCAACGAAATTCATATGTACAAACTCTCTTGAAGTTCTTATCCTATCCCGTGCTCATTCATATTATGACGAGTGCAAGCGATGGTCGAGAATAATATCCTTCTCATCTGCACTCGAATCTGAAGGTGAGCGTGTCATTTCGTCAGGCAAATTCTAATCTAGGGCCGCTGCATCGGCTGGCATATTTCGTAGTGCGTTCAGCAGTCAACTGGCCCTGGTTTTAAAGTCTTATTCTCATCTGGAATTATGAATATCAAGTGAGAGTAGCGAAATGGTTGAAAGTGTAGCGTATTACCGGTTAGATATGATACGCTTCTGATTGTAAAGTCTACATTGCAACTGGAATCAAAAGATACGTCTGGGGAAAATCATAAATACTTGAGAAAATATGACTAACTGACTGAATGACTGACACTGTGAAGAGGAAGTACCAGGTGAACCTTAAACGTTAGTTGAGGTACCAATTTTTCTCTTTTTTTATTTTTCGCTAGGAACGTTAGAGCGTTGAGGAAGGTAATGATGTGTGAACTACAATAGGCGCGGTAAGGTGTTGCTTATCTTTCAATTTGAGGAAGGTTGGCTGACAGGGAGTTCGACGAGAAGAAGTGGGCTTGGCCTCCCGCTTGCACCAAAAAGAACACACACACACACACACACAATCCTCGAGCCAATCCGGCCTCATACTCTGTCGCGCTACGTGATCTACGAGTGTACAGCGTTACCACTGTCTTACGGCCAATACAACCAACCACACTGATGTACGCACCTGACGCGGCCGATTGTGACGTGAGAAGACAAATGCAATTTAACTGGGCGAGTTTCTTCTTTAACGTCGAAGGGGAGACAGAGAAATCCGGTAGAGTAGGGAAGAAGAGAACTCTTCGTGTGATATCTGAGGTTGTGAAGGGAGTAATGGATCTAACACAGAAAGTGGTGTGGGATGATGGATATGAAGAGTATAAATAGATTTCTTTAAGCAGCAGGATGAGAAGTATATGTATATCTTAGTACCTGTACATCTATTTGCCATTTACGTGTGACCTATGGCGTCTCTCATTGCTTCTAAAAACCCCTTTTCGCCTTCACTTTGATAACTTTCATTGTTAACCTTACTGAATATAAATACATTTGCCGTGTGATGTCAAGAAATATTCAGCTCAGGATTCAAACCTGGTTCCTTAATTTCTCTATCGGGTTCCAGTGAAGCATGAATCACGACATATAATCTATGGGCCACATGCATAGAGTGTATGTGGTCTTAGAATTACCTTTTACTATGAAACAAAAAAAATGCTACCACGGTTATTTCCCAAGCTGGCACCACAATAAGTCCTACTGACTTCACTGCTATTCCGCTTTTCAGGGGTTCAGATCTACCGTTGACTGTCCACCCCTATATCTTTCATGTGTCAATAGTCCCAAAGTCAGCATGCCGATGGAAACGGATATATATATCCCAAACCTGTTTGAACACTGGTCGCCGAATCAATGTATTATCAGCTTTAAGTCCGCCCAAACGTCATTCCAAATTCTTAACGTTTCCTCTTTTCCTATCAGTTAAATTCCTTAACTAATAATACATATATTCCCGTCCTGCTAATAAAATGTATTTATGATACACATTTTATCATTCATCAAATAGAACTTTTATCATTTGTACAATATATTTTACTCTTAAATAAATGGCTAGAAATGAAACAGTTAAATTGTTCTTGCAGACAGACACCTGTTAATAAAGTGTCATTTAACATATTACATGATTATTGACGGCTGCTGTACAACAGCAGGTCTTGGTAACACCACGAAATATTACGTTCATTAATATCAATGGGTGTTTTTCTTGTTCTTTTACACGCTTGATCGTTATCAGCTGTACAAAACATACTACCAGACCCATCGGACAAGAACAATTTGACTGTTTTATTACTGACCATCTATTTAACAATTCCCGTTACTCTACTGTGTTCCACGTACCGGTGTTCCTTCCCCCAAAACAGCGTTACCAGCTCAGTTGACGTAAACATTATAGTCTAGGTACGTGCCCGCGAACTCCTGCGGACGAGTGTACAACAGAACAGATGGTTGCCTGATGGCCATATCACGCGCTCCTCAACTAAGCCATTCCTGAAGCACTCACAGCATCGCCAGAGGTTCTACTCAGAACCTGTCTGGTGTTTTGTGTGTGTGTGTGTGTGTGTGTGTGTGTGTGTGTGTAAAGATTCTCTAGGTCAAGTCTATCCCAGGTTCCTTTCAGTGACAACCAAATCTCGAGGTGACATTACTGGCATAGAGTCAGGTGGGTGACTGAGTGCATAGGCTCTTTCAGGTGGATGTGTGCGTTGTGTCTGATGGTCTCGTTCTCTTTCTAGGTGTTCGTTTTCCTCTTACACACAATGTCCAATGCGTCTAATGCCCTGTGGTCAGAAATGTGTGTAACAGCCCTCTGAACTGTGCCAGTGATATAGGCTCTTCAGCGTTCTGCGACGATGCATTATACATATGACTTCTTAAACATAAATATACACGAGAGATGTCTATGAGGATATTCCATCAATTAAAAGCACAGGATTAGTTTATGGAGAGAGATTAATGTCTAGTATTGCAAAGTAACTTATCCTTGATTCTTTATCAGAGCGTAAGTGAAACCCATGACAATATCACAGTGAATAATTTCTACTGCTAAAGAAAAATGTTAGGTCTCACGTTTACATCACCAGTAACACAATATTCACTCACCATTCAATCTCGCAAAATAAAAGATTCACAAATAATATAAGTGAACATTACATCTTTCACAATACTCTTCCAAAAACCAGCTGTTCACACAACTCTCGGGTATCCATAATATATATATATCTATATATATATATATATATATATATATATATATATCTATATATATATATATATATATATATAAGGTAGATTGATAAATACTGTTGTCGCTATAAAGTCCAAAAACTGAATAACCATGACTGGGGCAAATGACTTCCCTGTGGTGTAAGCTACCATAAACAGAAAGTATGGACCATCTGACTACACTTCTATTACACTTTATACGATTCATAAACGAAACGTGACCAATTTCACACATGCTTCTGTCAATATCTTGAAGAACATAAGGACAAGAGATCATTTAACTATAATTTCCAATAACAGAAGAGATGCAAACGAAAAGTACATCAATACAAGGGTATCACTCAAACTTCTTTAAGCAAGACAGAGAAAGACAGACAATGGCACAGATTAAAAACTGGGTCACACCGAATTCCCAACATCTCTTAATTCTGCGTAATACACATGCATTGTTAGAGACATATGACCCTAGCTATTACAGATACAGAAAATGTTCACAGACAATAATAAAAATGATTTTTTGTTTTAGTCTGGAAAATATCAAACAAACCCCAACTTAACACATGCAATATTCCTCAAACAAGAAATTTGCATAAACATTATCAGACCTTTACAAATAACATTTACAGAAGTGTGAAAGAAGAATATGTCTACATTTACATACACCTTTGTAATGGTTGAAAATGATGCAAACCGGGTCAAACTAGCTTCATTATGGCGTTAGATACCACCTTGAAGAACTTACAAACTCCGAGTCCTCTGTGACAAGTAGAATAGTAGAAATATGGCAGAAATATCTAGAGAAAAATAGACAGACAGGCAACCTATCATCAAATCCACACATAACTTCGAGCCGGGGAAATCGTCAATATTATGCCAGATTTCACTAACTAGGACTTCAGTCTTCCTAAGTTTGGAGGTCTTCCAGCGTATGTTATGTCATGAATACAATACTGTAATTACCCAATGTGCATTGATCATAACTGAGGATAAAGTTTGGGAAAAACGAAACTGTGTCCAAATTTCATCTTAGGTATGGTACGAAAAATCCTCTGTGTATTTCTAGAAGAGACCGGCGAAATTCAGGAGCAAAATTATGACAAGACAAAATTACATGACTCAGAAAGCTGTTGTTTCCTGCGACATATATTTTCATCTTTAACTACCTTGATGGCCATCTGCCTATATCAGATGTTGCAAGGAATTATCCTAGTATGAGCTTCGGTATTTTCTCCTTTTATGAGTATCGATTCACTGCGCTATAATCTTTATGAGCCTTAAACGAGTTTCGATCTTCGTATTAGTGATAAGAGTGATGAGGGGACTAACAACCTGTCATACCTCTGTCAACACCTATGAATCCCGTCTCGGACTTCAGTCGTTCTCCTGAGAACCTGGGGACAAATATCCTTACCAGCGTCTTTATTAAATGTCAGGACGACTCTCGTCGTTTCGCTCTATATTCTCAAGACACCTGCTAGTCTCTTACACCCGCGGATCTTACAGAGTGATCCTCTCTACTCCCGGACAAGTCTTACCTGCGCTATTCCGCCTTTCCACCTCGTCTGGTACCGCTTGCGACATCGTCGGGGACAGCAGGAGCAGAGGATTCGAGTGAAGGCCCTGCCGGAGAGAGAAACAGAGATTAGTTCCTGAAGGGTCATGATCATCATTTACATATTCCGACAGACGACAGAAACATTAATCAAAACATAAAAGTATACCTAGTGAAGACCTGGTGAGGTCTTTGTGGGTCTTCTACCCACAAAGCCTGGACTGGGCCTAAGCTGTTGGGTTGGGTCGTTGACCAACCAAGGTGTTAGAAGCCGCAGCTTGCAGACCCACGTAGCCCTAACAGCCTAGCCGGTCTGGTATAATTTGTAGGTACATTTATCCACAGAGTTTTATTCTTCAAAATATTGAAAAACAAAATAATGGTAGTTTAAGTTGTAGAAAACAAAGAGGGCGAAAATGAGAACGAGTGGATGAGACTTACTAGGAAGCCGGTGATAAAGACTGGCTTCTGGTGAGAAAAGTGAGAAAGAAGAGCGGGAGAGTGAGACTATACGTCAGCAAAGTATATGGAGAATGGCATCTTACTAAGATGCTTAATTTCATCATCAAACAGCTTTTCAAAGTTATTACCCGTAACAAAATATAGAAAGAATATAAATTTTCATATGCTATACCTGGATAGATGGGTAGCTTAGAAATCAACTAAGATACTTTTGTCAACTGTATGATGTTCAGAACATCAGGAAATACTGGTCACGCTTTTTTCGCATTTCTTGGAACATAAGACTATTCAAAGACCGTGTGAAATATTATGCCATAGTTTCCAAGATGGAAGCCTCGTAAAGATACGAGGGAACTCCTGGGGCACGAAGTAATAGCGGGTAGTCATGTGTTACCCGACTCCGCCTACTCGTGGTTGCATCGCGAGTGAGAAGTCACGTTTGGCACGGCTGTATCAAGAGGAGGGCAGTCTCGTCAAAAAAATTTTTCTCTCTAAAGGAGTGTAAGTTTCCCTACTACTGGAAGTAGCGTAGCCTTGGCCAGCAGGAGTCTTTGGAAAGGTCCCGAATAATACCTGGACTCGTTCGCAGAATTTGTACTGGAGTATGTTTGTGTGTGTGTGTGTGTGTGTGTGTGTGTGTGTGTGTGTGTGTGTGTGTAGTCATTTGAAGCAGCTGCAAGTTTCACATTGTTATTTTTACTTCTCGTTTTGTAAAGTCAGTTTTACCGACTGAAAATTACGCTAAAAGTCGAAGACAAGAGAATAGTGCTGCTGTCTTGGCCCAGAACAATGCGTTGTTTGAAAAGATTTCTCAGATTTCTTTATTCACTCCTTTGTATCCTCTTCGCGTCAACAAAAAGATTGGGTTATGAAGGTAAAGAAGCCACTCACCCCTTGTGTACTAGATTAATATGTGGTTGTATGCCGGATTTTGAGGCGCATTTAGCCCCAGGTGCTAGGGACAGATTCGGGTTCTACGTTACACTCACACTTCTCTTAATATTTGCGATTCAGGGGACACGCTTACAGTCGCACTTGTCTGTCAGATGATATACCCAAAGCTCAACAGGTACACTCACTTCTAGACACACACTCATAGTTCAGAAGGTACACTCTCGGCACAATAAACACACTCATGGTCTCGGACACACACTCAGGGTTCACGAGACACACTTATACTTCGTGGCTTAGATACACACTCAACTCAGGAAACACACTTTTGATTCTTAAGACACTTTTGCTCTTTGGCACACACTCTGGTAGTTAGGATATTAGAGGTTTGCCTTAACAAATGACTTCTGATAACGGTTGGTCAAACGCAAGCCATCTTCTGTAATACCGACAGTGTTATGAACACTAGCAAGTGTAGCAACAGCTCAAAGCAAGCAGTTATGCTCTAGTTCCAAGTCGAATAGGGTCAAATATTTGTCTTTCCACTCACGCATTTGGACATGTAAGCCCAGTCCTGTGTACACAGACAGATGATGGCTAAATAGAATACATCCTTCCGGAAATGCTTTCGTTTCGTTGTTGAAAACCAGAATTCAAATATGCACTAATATCTAAAAATAATTGTTAATACACTTTCATTTCAAACTGACACTTTCATCGAAATTCTAATGAGGCTGTTATCCATAGCATTCTAAGGTCTGAGACTGAACCTCTGTGCGGAAGTGCTGTCCATAGCAGTTTCGGCTCTAAGACTGACCAATTGCACGTAAGAGTTACCTATTAATATTCCTGGTTCTGTGTTCGTTGTAGGCCTAAACCTGGCCATATGCTCACAAGAGCTGTCCATCAATGCTTCTACAATAAGGCTGGCCCTTTGCACATAAAGGTTACCTACCAATGTTGACGCCTGGCCCACTGCATGCAAGAACCTAAGCCTATATATACCAAGCCGACCCATGCGCATGTGGGAGGAGCCTGTATGCTACGTCATTGGCCCTAAACAAAGAAAACGTGCTGGTACAGGGCAAACGAAAACGTAGATCAACTGAGGGTTCAGGGCCGCGTGACGTCAAAAGTCAGCCTGCGCGGCCGGGTCCGTTTTTTGGAGTCTGAGTGGTTTGACTTGGCATATCTAGGCTCAGGTAAGAAATACCTACCAGTGTTGACGCCCGGCCCACTGCATGTAAAACTTGCTCATTCCGACCAAGCCTCCACTCTCCTGTCCTTCTGCTCTGCTATGAACACTATCCCTCGCCACTAAGTCTAAAATATCATCCCTTATAGTAACCTAGAATTTTACCCTTCTTGCCTCTTAACCGTAACCTTTCAAAGTAATCCACCAGCATCGCTGGGGACCTTGAGCTCAGCGTGGCGGAAAGGTCAGGGGTTTGGGGTTTTAGGAATGGGTTTTGAAATTAAAGCAGAGTGGGTTGAGGAGACGAGGACGCTGAAAGCCAGGAACCCGGGTCCTACAGGGGGTGGGGAGGTGGCCTAGGGGTAAAGAATCTTGAGGTCTGATGCAGCACGTACTTTGGAGATTGGACAGAAGGGATGGTTTGACCCTGAAGATATTAATCTCATGTTCTGGGAGTGAGAGGGGAGGATGTGGCAGGGGAAGTAAGAAGAGGTGGTGGTGTCGTCGTGGCTTGAAATCAGAAATATGGAACGAAAATGAGTCCTGGTGAGATATATGGGGATTAAGAAGCCAGACTGACATACATGTAAAGCAAGTCATGAAGTTTACATGCACAAAAGAGGAGAAGGAAGTTTCAAGGTCTTGAAGCGAACTTTATGTGGGTATAGCAGTTCTTAGAGCCAAATGTGTGTGGGTATGTCATCTCTTCCATGTGCATGGGTATAGCAAATCCTTGATACTGATGTATATGTGTACAGCAGATCTTGGAGCCAGAAAACTAACCGGTTATCTCTGGGTTGAATGCTACTCAAGTTGAATCGCTTTATTTACCAGCCTACATACTATAGCATAATCAGTGCCTACTCGTCAGACGTGATGGACAGAGTGAGATAAATGCGAACTACACCACAATACTCCTGAAACATGCACGAAACCAGAACCAGTGATGTTATAACGGCCAGGGACAGAGAGGGGCAAAAATATATCTGACAGGTAGAACATAGGTTCTATTGCTCATTCTAGGTTATGCAATGTACCACACAAGTACACAGAAAAGTACTACGTAATAACATGGCGTTATCGGAGTCCACCTGATTGTGGTTACGCACTGTGTGAAAGCCACCTTCGGCGAGGTTGTTAAAACGGAAGTATAATTTCGTTGAACCTCCCACTGCAAAGGAGTCCATCCTTTCCCTGCTACTGACAGTGGCGTAGCCTTGAAACTGAAGACACCCCTGAAGATGGGGTCTTGAGGTTATATATATATCACAAAGAAGCACGTATCAATTAGTAGGAGTTCTCCTACTTGATTTGTCTCGAGGCTTAAGAACCAAGTTTTGCCATTCCTTCCCAGTTCTATTCCAGCTCCTCTCTACCCTGGCCCACCCACCAGCAATAAAAGCACTCTGAACGCCGCCGTTTGTACGGTAAACATCTGCTGGGATGAGCTTGGCTCGGGAATTCTTATGTACCTCTATCTCCAGAAGGGAGCTTTTCACATCCGAGAGTTGCTGATTGTGTTTCTTTGCTTCATTACGTTCATATGTACGACTCGATTTGCGTCGGTCCCTTGCAATCATGTTGAGTATCTACTTTCTCATTCATCACCACCATTGTTCGATTTACTAAGATTCCCCCCCCCACAACACACACACACTCACACACACACACACACACACACACACACACACAAACACCTTGTACTACTGCCTTCAACTAACTTTGTCACCAGTATTCTATAAGTACATATATATATATATAATAATCAGGCGTATGATCAGAATAATTTTCATCCACGTCATTTTCATCAACAGGATCACACTTACCGTAATTAAAGGGCTCTTAATGTATCATTATGGCCCCAAGTATTAACCTCCAACATTATCATTTAGAGTATCATATTCCTATCTTAGACTTAACATGGAAATAATGATCATTATGAACAACACCCTTTTCGTCCCATAAAAGAAGGTAAGAAAATATAACAAGCAATCTAGGTTCGTCACAGATGGCATCAATTCAGTTTTAGTCTCACTACTTTATTCATTGATAGAGGAAAATGGATCCTAGTGTTGTCACTTCTCGTACTGATAGGCATCTGCTATAGCGTCAGAAGTGTGTTATGACAGTACCGTTTCGCTTAAGTACCCAAACACAGGAACTATGTACACGCGAATTGGTTATCTGTTTTTTTTTAGTTTGGTTGGTATTTTGCGTAAGCACCTCCTGCCGCTATGATGACGGTGAACCTGAGAGGCACGGATGCCACCAGCACGGTCGTTAGATCACACATCCCTAACGGCTTCTGAGAAGCTCCCACGCCTTTAATGCTGTAGAGTGACAACAAGCGTCGCGGGTCAGGACCTCCATTGTAAAGGGCGACAAAGGCTTATCGGGTTTCCCGTGAGGTTTCTAGGACGAATGGCTTGAGGAACAAAAATCCGTCACACGTTAGGCTCTGATGTGGTTCATAACCGGCATTGAAGCGTCTCGTGAACCAGTGTCATAATCAACGAACTCGGTCTCATGATTCGATTATTAGATGTCAAGAAAGCGTCGAAACGAATCATGCACTGCAACCCTAACCCATTTATGCTACATTACCAGTAAGCCATGTATCAGGAGTGGTAATAACCGTCTCCCTATACTGTGAGACTATATATATAACAGATAAATCATTCCCATATGGCAACACACTCCCGTGATGGGTACTGAATAATTGTGGGTGAGGACAGGCATACCAACCCGTCCGAGATGATATTAGCCACACGCACAATTTCGGAGCATATCGACCCCCATCTACACAGATTAGTTGTCTTATCTACTGTACATGGACGCTTGACGATACGAGGAGAAAAGCATGGAGAAATGTATTTTACGTAGCTGTTAAAGGTAAATGCAAGGACAAATATGAATATAGGGCATTATCATTTACAGTAATTGTCTTCGGTTTCGTCAAAGACCTTTCAGTATTCATATGTATTTTCCTGTACCTACGGGTAGTAGGGACTCTTACAGTTCCTATCATGAAGTCTTGAAAGTAACTAGCAAGGAAGGCGAATCTAGACACTGCGTGCACCGCTTCTCTCAAACCGCATAAATATTACGAAGTAGCAAACATGGTGATGAGGTTATATACATCACTTTATAGCAGATATTCTTGTCATGTGCCGAGTATAAGAATTGCACAGGATACAGGAGACTCTTAATGAGGTTCTATTTCCTAATTGTGGACTAAGAGGGATTACAGAAGTAAACGTCCATGATAGAAGGTGGATTTTCACCTGTAAATGTCCGGGATAGAAGGTGGATTTTGACGTTTTAACGAAACCTCTTGGACGCCCCCCTCCAACGTACTCATGTCCCAAAGAGAAAAAAAAAAGGAAAAGGAACCCAATAAGAAAAATGTGAGGTCGATGCCTATAAACGGAGTATAAGAAGGATCATAAATGAACTTCAGTATCTGCGAGATGATGACTTTAAGCAAAATATGAACATAAAAAGGACTTTAATTGCCAGATAGTAATACAAGACGAATGAGCAAAGTGAATTCATACAGAAAATAGCGAAAAAAAGCCTTCGAAAGTCATGCATTACAAACAAAAAAAGGGGGGGGGGTTGGATACATTGTGAATTCTTTGTGGAGTAACTGCGCGCATGGCTTACTGAAGAAGAAGATAAATAATTTTACTCCATATTGCGATGGAGAGTGACAAGGCGATGAAATATATGACAGGCAATACTTTACCACGGGGTAGAGATTTTTAAGGAGTGGGAGAGGCAGTATTGCTAAGATTTATGGACTGCACGAGTTGAGAAAGAGTCTTGATAACAGCAACATGTTGCCGATGAGGAGGAATGGAGGGTGAATGGAGAAAGTGAGATGTGAGAGTTTGCGGTAAAGTCGACGTTTTATGGAAGAATATGTTAATATCGAGTAAGAAAATGACGTTACAGTTAGGACTCTGGGTGATAATAACGATATACTTAAGTTTTTAAGCATGTATATATAGTAAGAACTGAAACTCTCTCCATATGGCGAACGGCTTCGGCTGTAGGCTGCCATCTTTGGTCCAAATTTGGAATGAATACTGTTTTGATCTGGACCATTGGTATGATCTTAAAGAGTCACACTGTCTCGACTCGAAGACTCACTTAGGTCTTCTTATACCCAGCAAATGCAGGGCATTTACCCTTCTTCCTCCAGGTTATGACACACGTCAGTACCTATATCTGGTGGGCAACATGTAAGGCTCACCTGTAAGTTGCAGGAAATCCAAGACTGTTGTGTCCAGGGAGGCTGTAAAGCTCACACGTCAGTTATAGGATTCCTTTCCCTGTAACGTTTGTTATAACTCTTAACTTTCCACAGTGATGTCAGTATGCCTGATGGATCAAGCATATGGTTATGATAGTTTTTACTGTAACCAGATGTACTTTCTCTCACTGGCAGATTCTCAATTTCCTTTACCAGAAAGGTCTTGTACATAATCGACTGTACTGTCCTCTTTAATACTAACTATCACAGTTGCCTGCACGAATGATTACTGTCAATCCCTTTTCGTTCACCACTTCGCTTCTCTTTCCCCTGTTTTACCTCTCCTTTTTTCTGTTATATTTGTCATACGTTCCCCACCCTATTTTCCTAAATTCTTTTGTCTCTCCAGGAAAAATCACATCACCTTATTCTAGTACTCAGAACTATTATCACAGGGCATCGAAACCCTTGCATAAGTATCCTATACCACGTCGAAGCCTTCATCGATCAGGCACCTTTCTAATACCCTTGAGGGACTGCTGAGAGACCCCTTGAAGACACTCTGAGGATGCGTGGAGTACACCTCCAAGACCCTTAACAAGAGCTTAGTAGAGCTGACAGGTCGGCCTAAAATAGACTCCTGTAGCCCGAGTGTTGCCAACAAGAGGTGACGAGGAGGCCCGTCCTTTCTTAACCTGCGAGATATTATTAGCCTTCTACAGGAGGAATTGCATAACGTTCCTATATTTATACCAGGTTCCCCTTAAATATACGATGCCTTCACCACACCAAATTCTGATTTTGCTCTTAACTGTTGGTCAGAGGGAAGAATATTTGTTCTAAGGAATAAATTATAAGGTAAGGGAAAAAAAAAAGAAGAGGAACTGAGGAATGGAAAATAACATATAGGGATATACTTGGCAAGGTGATAGCATCGTGGGCTGTGTATCTACCGTAGACGAATATTTAATCCACAATTAGTTCATCTCAGTAGTTTAGATTTTATCATGACGGACTCGAGTCTGGACGCTTAAAATGACACATTTCAACGGTCTCCGACGCTGCTATACACACGGTTCGAGACATTAACCAGCGGTGGCGAATTACCAGGATAGGAATAAAGTCACTTTATTTCTGGTTAATTTCTGGTATCTATTTTTTAAGATGGAGGGTCCGCTTTAGCTTGGGTCAGCTTTCCTTCCCCACGTGCACGTTTGATCGGATGGTGAGGAGACGAAATCACCCGAAGAGAAGCAGTAAGTAGCTCAATATCCAGTGATACCTGGAAAGGCGGTAATACAACAGGTGACGCCACGGGACACGGGGTGTGGGAGGACAGAGCAGAGGGCGGGCGAGAGGTGAGGACGTGAAGGTAGCGTGGGAAGTTGAATGAAGGTACGAACAATATGGGAGGTAAAAGGAGAGGAGGCACTTTGCACTGAAGCGACAGACGTGGTTGAGGAGCTGTTCAGAGAGGATTCGGTGTGCAATGTGTGTGCGTGTGTTTGAGAGAGAGAGAGAGAGAGAGAGAGAGAGAGAGAGAGAGAGAGAGAGCACCAGGCAGACGCACACGCTGAAAGACAGTGAGTGATCTCAATACAACTACTGTGTAACGTTACCAAGATAAGTAGGTCAAAATCCGCACATGTTTCTGATCAATGCTGACACACCAGCAGAAGAGATCTGGCTCATCTTTTCCGCCCGGGTCTGGCTAGGGTACGTTCAGCAAACAATCCACCCTTCCTGATCCATGCTCCCTCCTCTCTCAGCGTTTTAGCTTTCGCGCTGCCAGAGCTCGGCCAGCTAACTACAAAAATCCTTGAGCTTTCGAATCCGGCTGACACTGGATATCACGTCAATTATCTGGGAGGGCGAAAATGGTTATGAGTAAAGCCGACGAAGTTGCATTAGGTATCGTAGGAACACTTTAACAAGACTTTAGGAGAGCTTTCCATCTGAATTTTCTTCTAGAGTGCTTATAAAATCTCTACCTGCGTTATCTCCCACTCCCATCTATCACTGTCGAATTATTCCGCAAATTCTTGAACCATCATCAGTAAATTTTGTTATCTATTACCTAACAACCTTATCAAGCTCTGAGCTAAGCTGTTTGAAGTGGTTTGGTAACTCGATCGTCTCGTCTCGTTTGATAAAGACTTCCATAAACTGGGAAGTCGAAGGGTAGAGGACTGACTACATCTAACCTTCGCTGGACTGCACTTCTGTTTCAAAAGGAGTGCCAAATGCCCTATGCTCTTTGAGCCATCGCGTGCGTGATGTCTCGAGAGGAAAGAGAAAGTGCACAAAAGATCAAAGACCTGGGACACAATGTTTGATTTACACACGCTAAGTTTTGAACGTTTCACAACAGCAAACGTCCGAGAACTATGACGAACTTCAGGCTATGAATTACGTTCCTGTGTTCCGTCAAGACTTTTGCGCATATTCATTAGCCTACCACGGTGCCGACAGGGGGAATGAGGTTTTCCGATGGAAGATAAACTTCCTGAAAAGTCGACGTGTTTGCTGAACACTGTTTTGCTTCACTTGTCCATAAGCGAAGTGAGGCTGTAATCTGCTTATAATCCAAAGTGAAAGCAGTGCAAAGACCCTGCTTGGTACGGGGTGAATGACCGCCTGTTGAGTTTGTACTGTAGACAACTTGGGCGCTTCTGGGTAATCGCACCAGCAATAATAAAAGACGGATAGCGTTTTTGTGACAGGGGATGACATGTCCTATAAACCCACCGGAGAGAGAGAGAGAGAGAGAGAGAGAGAGAGAGAGTGTGTGTGTGTGTGTGTGTGTGTGTGTGTGTGTGTGTGTGTGTGTGTCAGCAAGACTGAGTGTGATTGAAAACAAGCCAACAACTCCACAATTCAAAACGGACCATTTACATTAACTGTTACGGGCATTTCTCCTCCCAGTTATCCTCATTTTACCCCCAAACAGAATTGACGCGTTCGTGTTCGTTTAATCAAAAGAAAGGCTGCTGATTGGCCTCATCGATAATAAATGGGGAGACCAAAGTGTCACCACGTGCGAAGTCCGACTCGCCGTGAAAGAAGCAGTGAACAGCATCGAAAGACACTACCAGAAAACCACACCATTGATACCAAAAAACATACACACACGCTATTGCGTCGAACGTTCGATTTACGTCAAGGACGCGGCAGATATACAGTACATTCAAACATTACTTCACATAATCATGAGTAATACTCGTTCAGCCTGTCTGCGTAATACAGTGGCTTAAATCATGTGAACAGTGAATGTGGTGTTACCCCACTACTGCTGCTTTAGCTCAGCTCGCGACCCGATGAAGGATGCGAGTTGACGTTAGCTCCAAGGCTTTCTCCTCACTAGCAAGTTAGTTATGCATATTCAGAATATTAAACTAAAGTCAACACACTGTCTCTGTAGTAGATAATACACACGAAACATTTCATTTCGGGCTGTGCGTGCATGCTCTGTAGTCAGTAAGGGATTCATTATGTTACCCGAGACACTTTCCATTCGCTTGGATGCAAACTATCGTACGCTGGTGTAATTTGATCTTTGAACTAGTAATCATGTATACCTTCAGGGCAGGAACTTTGCTTATATTTTATGGAAATATAAAGGTTTCAACGAGAACCTTCATTATCACATATTATCTATTATCTTTATAATACAGATCTTCAACAATCCACATGCTCTCCTGTACTATGTGGATGATCACATTATGTTCTCGTGTGCATTTTACCTGAAAAAATTCTCATAATTTTACTCGTTACTGAAGTTCATGTGAGAGCTGTAAGATGTCATGAAGTTCAGTGCTCAGTAATCATAAGGTAAAAATGAAATGATATCATATTGGACCATATCCATAATGACAATGTGATGAAAACAGATTATTATGATTTGTTGCAGTTTATATCATCCATTTTACCGACATGTCGAAAATTTTCGGCTGTTTACAAAACCATTTCGCATCCACGCGCATCGTAACTGTCTGATGAACATTTTCGCTTTTGATGCGTGAAATGCAAGTCGAGGTGGCTTACTTTTGGTGAGGATGCTGAAGCGCCCATTATATGCTTATACATATGAAAGTACGACCCCCTATATTTGAATAGCGGTCGAGAACTGAACTCGGATGTGAAACATATGCAAGGGGTGGACACGTAGGTGTACGTACATACGCTCATAGAAAGCAAGGATAACAGAATATTTCTTCCTCTCCCTTGTAGAAACGGACTGAAAAAAGCAACACGAGATTCCTGTTTGGGGAAAATTTTCGAAGCAGAACTGATCCTTTTTCCACGGTAGATAGGAAAAATACTTTTTCCTGTGCTGAATGCAGGATCAAAAATTGTTTGCTTCGCACGGGGTCACAGGTCCCGTCTCTGGAAGGGGACTGAGTTCCACAGAAAATGTGCCGAGGGAGAGAAGGATACAATCACGCGAAAAACCGCCGGAAGGATATAATGTTAATAATGTTAATAAACTTCAGTGATACGTTTTAGGATTCGATTGAATTGAAGCCATCCCACTTCGGTTTATTTTCGGATAAATCACGACTTTTAACCTATGTTATGTCGAGTAATTCTCTCTCATTAAACACATGTTTCCGTTTAAACTCTGCCCTTAAAACAGAGCATGGCAGTGTACTCCTGTCCGGCAGGTTTAGCGTGTGATACAGCCGTATCTATCAGACCTCTTTAATGAAATCTACTGACAATCTTTAAACTAACGTCTTCCTTGCTATTCACAGTCATGGCCTGGTATCAGATGGACGGGTCTGTTTTGATGCTCTTTGCTCACCATTTTGATGGGCTGCCTTCCTATTTTATTGTCCCAGACTCCAGTGTTCTCAAAAGGAGAGAGAGAGAGAGAGAGAGAGAGAGAGAGAGAGAGAGAGAATCTAATTAGCGTGAGAATCCCACACTAGTCTTTGTAATAATTAATCAGGGCAACAACTTCAATATGTTGAGCTAAAGAGATAAGTATACGACGAAATCTGTTACGAAGGGAGCAAAGTGGGAAGATTTTTCTCCTATAGACACTGGAGATAAGAATGATAAAGCGGGACTTCTGGCAACCTTATCAGCATGGAGATGACTGCTGGCAAAATGAAAATATTCAATATTCTTCCCCACATCTCGTAGTACAGAGCTGCGCCCGTATCCGAAAGGCACGTCAAGGCTTCAAAACAACGGTGGGTCTATTCATTCGCAAATTCTTGCTTGATATACTAATAGGCCCACCAGAGACCTAATCAACCTCAACTCCTTGAAGTGTTTGTTCATTAGCGGTTATCCAATGGCATACCTGTTACTGATTACGTAATGGTGACGATCCCCCTTAATAAGGCAAGTTGCGGTCAGTCACGATTAACACTCTCCCTAAAAACACCCACATACAGTACCTTTTACATACTACACCCACGAATACACCAACCCCTCTTTATAACACTTACGAACACCACTCATTCCCTAAAACACCCAAACACACCGCCCTTTCCCTAAAACACCCACAAACACTCCACTCTCTCCCTAAAACGCTTTCTTCCAACATCATCCACATACACCATCTTCTCTCTAAAAAGAATCCACACACACACACACACACCACATCCTCTTCCCTTAAATTCACTATAACATCACCCTTCTCCTCTGACACCCGCACCACTCTTTTGACATGAGATCACCAGCATTTCATTCTCCCTCCATCGCTAAACCGTCTTCCTCCGGCACTCTCATGGCTAATCCAACCTCTCTACCCTCTCACTTTACCTACTCCTATCCCCACATTCATAGGTCCTTCTCTCTCTCTCCCACTCTCATCATGCGACATACGCTCTGTGCTACACTCACCTGCCCGCTCTCTTTTCTACCACCGCGTCTCACAAGCGCCCACCTCTCCTGGCCATTTTCCATCCTCCGCCAGCTTTCCAAGCACGCACCACTGCGGACCGCCTTTCCACGAACACATAATACGATGAACAACTGATGTAGTACGGCTTCTTTGTCGTGATTGCTCGCGCACGAAGCCCCAACAGAGAATGCGCAGTAGTTGAAGCGCACATACGTGTTTATAGATGGCCGAGTTACCGTGTTTATGCCAGCTCTAGCCCATAACGGAGGCTCATTCCTTCTTCCGGACGTCATTCACATTTTCACACTTGCAGTGACCGCAAGAAGTATACTCACAAAAGCATTACGAGGACGTGAGAGATGAAAGAATTATATTCAAGTATGGATCACTATTATGTAAATTTTGTGAGGGATTTTCAGATGCCACCTCGAGTTATTCCACTGTAAACAAACAAACCCCTTGGCTTCCTAGATCTTGCTACAAACGACATGATAATGGTACTGAGGCGCCTTCTCAGTAACGCAAAGTCAACTACCTGGCTTTTACACTAATCCCCGGTTGTGACGACGAGCTGACCTGCACCGCACTCCACATATTACACGTAAATTGTATTATTTCTCCTGAGGTACCTCTCAGAGATGACCACAACCTCTGTGTGCTAGATCACAGAGTGCATAACAGTAAAACTCCCAAGTGGTGTGCGTAATGAAGAGGGCATAGCCAAACGATAATGACACAACAATCTTTACATTAGGTTATCTACAGCATAATGAGAATTCAGCTCACATTTACAATACATTGCTATGGAGAAAAATAACCTACCTAATCGGGTGTACCATCAAGAAATATGGAAACCCGCCTAACACTTCGACAACTCAAGAGCCCAAATTCGCCGCAAGCAGAGGAAAGCTCGAGAAGCAGCCGTCCCCCTGGACTCCCCGCCCATCTGTTACGATACCCCCCTGTAAACTCCCTGACCTCTCGCATATCTATGGGAAATGGTCACGGAAAAGGGACGTGATTGCTGCCCGTATCATCATCGGGTATGACTTTGCTTGGGAGACTGGCATCCCTACCTCCCCCGAGCAACGCGCTTGTCCATCATGCAAAAGACCCGACAGCCGCTCCCTTGTCCGCTGTCTTCTACAATGTCCCCACCACACACAGCGCTTCCGTGACGCCTGCTGGACCACCACTCCACGACCCCCTGACGGTGACACAATAACCCTTGCCATACTGGACAGACATTATGTAAATAATACTGATGTTGTGTTGAAGGAATATCCTAACTTCCTAATGCTTTAAACAAGCCCCTTTGTTATATCCGTATGTATTCGCGACACTTGCCAGATGCTTCTGGTATTATTGTTCAGGGTTACCTAGCGACAGCACTGGGATCCCGATTCCTCTATCAAGGAATAAAGTATTTAAACTGAAACTGAACTGAAACCCGCCTGACTACTTACAAAATATCAAGGCGAGACTATATGGTCAGGACAACTGGAGTAAACGTGTGCGCTCACTAGTCGACGGCAGGAGTAAGAGAAGTGGTGAATGGACTCGGATACTTAACCAAGCACAGTTCAAGGCGCGGAAGAAACACTCGCGAAAATTCTGTCTGTCTTTACCGAGGGCATTACTGTGAGACCTAAGTTTGTACAATGAGTCTACTGGTGAACTAAGTGTGCTAAAGATAATTACATTTATTCATCAATGTGGACAATGCAGGTAATTAATGAAAGAGGTGGTGGTAATTTTCCATGACGTACGTGCGTCACTGTGGGAGTTGCCATAACTCAGTAACTGGTCCTATTTCACCTGTTCTGTATGATAAACCAGGGACTTCATGTATGATACTTTATACTGTTAAAACCTATTAACAGTGCAGTATTGGAAACATTGAAAATATACTTATTATAATAACAAGCAAACCAAGTAAAAGCAGGCACAGTACTACTTTACTGAGCGCAGCTGGAGCGTATGTAGGCCTATGCTAAGAGAACACGTCCAGTTGTAAACAAATAAAGGGGGATCTAGCATAAATGAGATATCAAATGGTCAAGAGTACGGGGCCGTAGCATATCATCACGTCGTCATTTGAGTATATCTTCTTCATTTCAGGATTTATTATTTACCGTCGAGCGAATGAAATCATCAAAGTGCCTTATGCTGCCGACTGCGCTTAGATACCCTTATAACTACTTACGAAACTTAGTTGGAAATAACAGCTACTAATTCACTCATAAGGAACATCGTCTCACTGCAAAATTTCTAGTGAGGACGTCTTAATTGCGGTGGCTTATTATAACAAAGCAGACTAGAAAAGGTCGAGACCCTCCCGAATCTATCGAAACGGAACGAAACAAGGCCGTTAGCGATGGAAGACGACCGAATCCGAAAGTCAGCCGTGTAGAATCGGATCGGAAAAGACTGAGGTGACCAAAACCCGACGAGAAGGACCTAAAACTGACTTATTCCTACATAAACCAACCTAAAACGGCCGAAAGACTTAAGACTGACCAAAAATCTACCTGTGTGCTATTCCATATATACAATACCATTCGATCCTCTAGACGTTTGCGTGTGCACAATATCTTGACAGCATCTCCCACTACAAAACGCAGTGGTTGATGCGAAAGCTCTCCTCCACCTTTCAGAGCGTTGAAAATCCACCATTCGTATCACCAACCTTGACAAAAATGGTAGCCTATCACCTAAATATTTAAAACTCCTTCAGCCTCCATCTGATGTCCATCAAATCACATTTCGGATTCCATCAGTGAGATCTCCTTGTTTAATAAACAACCTGATCCTGTTTGGATTCGTATTCATTTCACATAAACACTCTCAGACCCCATCAGTCTGCGTTCGCAACACTTGCTAATACCAAGCGTATGACTACTCCACGTAATCAGATAAACTGAAGTGACTGCTGGGTGATCAGATAAACCAAAGTGATTACTGGGTTATCAGATATGCCAAAATTATTGCTGGTTACCAGATATGCCAAAATCATTGCTATGTAGCCATGTGTACTAAAGGTAGAGAACTTAATGAATTCTATAGCACAGTTCTCGCGCCTTGGAGGTCTTGGCTCATCGTGTACGCAGTTCCGGGTTGCTTCGTCTTGACCTCTTTCTTAGATCTCTCCTTCCCTTACCCTCCCTCCCTCTCTCTCTCTCTCTCTCTCTCTCTGCTCCCCATACTGGAATTTGCTCCCGGTTCAGACTTCAACTTCTTCCTGACGCCTTCCCATCCTCTCTCCCACATAAATCTTCATCCCATTTTCTTCATATACGGTATTCATAAGATTTTAGAATAGAATTCATAAAAGCATTTTACTGCAAGAGAACCCTTGCTTGATCATGAGCCATGCTTGTATGCAAGGGAACTCTGCACAGCAGTTGACGACGTATTTGCACGCTCATAAAGAGGCTCAAATCTCTTGTGTTGAAACTGTTACGCCCTTCAGTTGTCTCATAATCCTCGCATGACATCCACGGCTCAACTAAGGGGCTGCATTTACCTTACTACTGCCCGGAGAGGTTAAAATCCTGGCGATATTAAGTTCGCAAGTTAACGGATTGAGTTCCCAGGCTGCTGGGAGAAGCTCACAAGCTGTAGGAAAAAGGAAACTCGTATATGGCAGTCGGCCCACACCTAACCCAGGTGCTCATCCTCACCAAAAGGGCTGGTCGATAAATGGGTACCTGGCGTAAAACTCTCTTCCAGTAACATACAAACAGTAATCATAAATAGTGATCAAACTCACTCCAGCCAAAGCCAGTTGAAAACACACACACACACACACACACACACACACACACACATGCCTGCGTGCAGACCATGATCCTGTGATCTCGTTCAGCTACTTTAGCAGCAGACGCAACGTTTAGCGTCAAAGGAGGGGGGTCCCACGCCTGACCCGCACTACGCACCGCCCACTGACTCAGAGAGAAACAGAGGAAAAAAAAGGAGAAAGAGAGTGAGAAGGAGAGAGAGGAAGAGAGAAAGAGAGAAGGAGGAAGAGAGATTAGTTTACTAAACATAACCCAGTCCATACGAGTACTTGAATGCGACTGTTATGTTTACGAATAGACAGTTTTCCTTCACAGTTGTTATTCAACTGTTCCTGCGACAGATTAGCAACAGATCTATACTCCTGGATCTCTTTCACACACAGATACCTGTAATTGATATCCCGCTGTGCAATGATCGCAATGAGGCCTCCTTTCACTCAATCCCATCCTCATTAACCTTCACTTAATTGGACTGAATCTCATCATCCATTTACCTGACCATCGTTGGAGGATTTCCTGGTGCCATTCTAAGTTAATGCAATCATCGCCGTTCCTGATTTCTCAAATGACTTTGGCGTCTTCCGCAAACATGCTTAAGTAGGTGTCTCGCCAGTTAACCAAGATATCTACATACACCAAGAACAGCAGTAGGCCTAAAACTGAACGCTGCGTATGTGTGTGTGTGTGTGTGTTGTGTGTGTGTTGTGTGTGTGTGTGTGTGTGTGTGTGTGTGTGTGTGTGTGTGTGTTTAAAGAAAAACTTCAGTTTCTGCAACTTTTATGCAAGAGAGTAAAAAAAAATAAAAATTATCCACAACAATCCTGTTTACGCTGTAGTTTTAAAAGGCAACACAATGTAAAGTAACCGCACAATATACCAGTTAAGTAGATGGTCTTGATTAGGGCATTCAGTTGCTCGTGTCGCCTAAGCAAACTTAAAAAAAAAAATCTAGGAACACTTACTTACCAAGACGATGATGACAAATGAAAAATGTTTTAATGCTGGGTATTTTTTTCCCCCCAAAGTACTTTTGGCTGTTCAGGGAAAATTATATGGTTCAGGGACAATCATAATGCAAAAGAGAGAAACGCATCGCACACATAAGGAACGGGAATGACTTCATCTTGTGGATTTTCCTGGCCTGATGCCGATAATGGTTCGCAGGGTAGCTTAGAGTAGCTCCTTACACTCCCGTAGGTATTTTGCAACAGGGAGGAGGTAAGACTGAGAAGAGAGAGAGAGAGAGAGAGAGAGAGAGAGAGAGAGAGAGAGACTTGCTCTCGAGTACATAACGACGAAATTTTGCTAAAAGGCAGAACCAGCGCGAAGCGCTCACCGCCGGAAAATATCTAGGATTACGAGGAACGAGTATGCATGAGTTTTACGTGCATTCAAGTGTTAAGTGTGAGATGGAGAGACTGTCTCTTTGTGGACTGAATGCCAGTAGCCCACGGGTGGGTGTGGCAGAGAGAATAAGAGAGACAATGAAAATTTGTAAAGGAAATATATAAACGAGAAATAAGAGAGTAAGTTCTCCTTTAAAAAATAATAGAAAGATCATTGTTAGAGTGATTGCTAATTACCTGTCTAATCTGAGGTGCTATTCACTTAGGTGGCGAATCATTCCTCTCCTTTTATATGAGTTAATTACAGCTCAAACCCCAACGGAAGCTTGGAGTGCCCAAAACCCAGACTCAACGAGAGAGAGAACAGGTTCAAATTAAGGCCTTATGAGATACCTAAAAAAAAGTTTCAACTAATTCGGAAGAACGGTAAATTTAGCCTTTTTTAAGGTACTACATCTGTAATATATATGGACGAATCAAATATGATGCCATAAGAAAATTTTATCCATGCTGATCAGCAAATTAGCTCATCACGAAACCCTAAATACCAAAAACATTTTTGTTTCTTTTAACAAAAATAACAAAAGAAATTTCTTATTACTAATAAGGCAATTAAATCAAACTGAAAATCATTTCGTCTGCATCATTAATGCGTTACTTCAAATGACATGACTGCGTGAATGTGTCATGATTATCATCAGTATTATATCTAGCGCCTTCAGTAAGTTTCTCTAGAATTTCTTCAAGAGATAAATAAAAGATGAGACTTCCAGACCATTAAGAACAAATCACACTAATAGTAAGACATCGTGGTTAGGCGGTTAGCGCTGCGTTTCATCATAAGAGGTGCACCTGTTCGATACTTTTTATGTGGGACCCAGCTGGGAGAGGCATGTTTCAGGACACGAATGAGAGTTATGCCTATGCCATGAAGACTCTCTCCGCTACCTCGGCTCTCTTGTCCCAGAGGATAGCAAGTAAGGGACTAAAACTGGGTCAGTTCTCTTGTCCCACAGGATATCAGTTCATGTGATAGGTAAGGGGGTAGAGAAATCTGTATCACCCCCAGAAGATATCAGCTCGAACACTACAGAGGATATCAGTTCACAGAGCATGTACGAGAGCGAAGAAACTAAGGTCCTGTATACTAGTTCGATCCCCACTTGGATTCCACACGAGTTGAGTTAGAGAGCCAGTTATCATGGCGACCGTGGGTTTAAATACTAAATATTGACGAAAATGATTCCAGGCCGTCATCCTTTATTACCTGCGGTTATTTTCACCTCTTCAGTGTGAGTGACATTTATGATCACCGGTGCTTATTTACTGTCTCTACCTCCCCTCTTAGCACCACTCCAGCTAAGAGGTTCCAGACCAATTTGCGAGGCTGTGGTGAACCGACACTAACTGACTGCACCTCGCAGAGAGACGAAGCTGAGGCTATGATTAAAATTTTCATTATCAAGACACCGATAATTCAGCGAAACGTAATGAACATTAAATGGATATCCAAATTAAACGAGGAAAAAGGAATGGAATTTTGTTGACAGACTGAGCTAGCGTGTAGAGCTTACAGCACGGTTTGCCTGCTTGATAACACCGTTTCTGAACATCCTACTCTTTACAGTATATTTAATCCCGGGTTCATCTGGAAAAGCCATACGACAGAACAATATTCAGCTTCGCATATGTATATATAATGATAATTTCTAATCAAAGTTCTCCAACATGCCACTCACTGCTTGGCTCAGTGGTACCATTATCTCTGCTTTCAAGTGTTTTATTCATGGTCGGTGATTCCCTGGATCTATGACGTTTGCCTCAGTTTCCATCACTTTCCTTCAGATGTCTTTGCATAGTGTTACCGGTGTACTTCAACGGACATGTGCCTCATCTGATCAAATCAGTACTCGCAATATTTCACTTCGTTCTCTTTTGCCTAGAAGTAAATTACATCAGTCTTTCTGCATTTCATTTTCTTTAGTCTTCTGGTTATCCTATGACTTTACTATGTTCACCTCTGTGTCTGTTTCAGCATCCGATTCTATTATTGAAAACAGATTTGTGGATAGTACCGGTCTCTCTAAGCTGACCCACTGCCTTGCATGAATGATATTTTTCTGATATCTTGATATCTATGACTCATCCACATACTAGTTAAACAATTCGTCATCAAAATTCCCGTTGCTTTTTTTCTTTTTCTGCTGATAAACCAATTTGTAGTGGTCGGTTAGCACCATATATATATCATACTTTCTTGAGGCCCAATGTCAGATATCTTGTTTTCTGCTTCTTCGCAAGAGAGAGAGAGAGAGAGAGAGAGAGAGAGAGAGTTGGGAAAGAGTCATAAACACTGGGGAAGAGAGAGGGGGTAGGAGACAGAATCTAAGGAAGCTTCCGAGACCCAAGTGTGGCCGCCGGCATACTGGCGGTAAACACGCTAAGTCACACTTTATGTACTTTATGGTCGCCGCAAAACCCTGACCACCGCAACGGGAGCGTTGGACGGGTTGGAGGAAGTGGAAGAGCTTGGTTAAGGGAGAGTATCAAGGACGTCGAGCTGTCGGGGGAGGGAGAGGGAACAGGGAATGAGTGGGGTGAAGGGGTTCCGGAGAGGAGTGAAAGAGGAATTGCAGGAAGCGTGGATAGGTGACACGAGTGGAGTTTTCAGGAGGAGGGTATTTAGGAATGGATGGTAAAAAGAATGAAGGAAGAAAGAGATCAGTTTTTAAAGTATTCAAATGGTGGAAAAATAATGAATAGAAAATAACAAGTGGAAGGAAAATGCTTTTGAATGCTTACGGAAATCATTACGAGTATGACGCCAAGGACAAAGATAACGATGATAACAAATTACAAAAGATATAAACGAAGCACCAAACATTTCAGTAGAGTTCATAACACAACATGAAATGGAGCATTCTTTGATCACACGATGGCGGTAATTATAATCCCAACCTCAGTAACCACCGTAACTACTTCGAGAGTAACCCTACCATTACTAGCAACCGAAACGAAAGACACCAGAACTGTGGTTACGTAGATAAGCTCGTCTCTACTTGCCGCGGGGACAACCACTACATGCAAAACATTTCAGGATCAGTGGAACTAACCCAGAGACGCAGGTTCCCCAGGCGAGGTCGTGGGTGTTGAGTAGGAGGGAGTCGCTCAGACGAGTGGGGTGAGGCAGAGAACGCGTGTGAAGTGGCCCTATAGGTGCTAGATGGGGCAGAGCTGAACCAACGGCGGTGTCAGAGTAACGTGAGACGGTGATGGAGTGGCAGAATTGGAGTGGGCGGTTTGACGCAAAGCAAAGATGGCTGGGTACAAAACAGAGTGGGACCAATCAAGGCGGTCGTATGGGGCGAAGGTGGGTTTTGAGTGTTCTGGTCACAAGGCGTCAGTTGGAGTGGCATAAGATGGGGTGGGTTGGGAGGCTCAATGTAGTAAAAGACGTTTAGCATAGATGAGAGGGAATTGGCAAGAAGGGGTGAGACACCTTTGGTAACACAACTGAGCTGAAAGGAGTTAAAGCTAGGTCAGCTGGGAAGGGGAATGGACAGCAAATTCCTACGTGTAAGGCCTGAGTAGGACTATGTTTGTCAGGACGCGTTATGGTCTGGGCTAAGCAAGGCTGAGCGAGGCAGCAGAGGAGCTGGCAACGTGATAAATAGGACTGAGTACACCAGCGAGGAACGAGCGAAAGGCAGATCAGTGCTGAGTGAGGCAGGCATGGTTAGGACATAAGGCTGACTGAGGAAGCTGTTCCTGTGTTCCCTCTTTAACCGCTCCCTCTTGTGGGAGCTGTGCCGGCAGCGGACAGAGGTGGAATGGATGGCATCTAATAAACACGCGATTCAAGCTGCGTCCCGGCAAAGATCAATCATTTTCCGCAGCGCTCGTGAGAGTTTCGTTGAACTAGAAATAGCAACAACTGATGCTCGGTAGAAGTCCATTGTCGTGTAGAGCAAAATGGCATTTCTGCTCATCTAAACCTTTTCAGTTTTCATCTTTTTACCCTATTACGCTGTCAACCGTTTATCTATGTAAAAATCAGATATGTAAACAACCTATCAACAGGAAGAAGTTGAAAAATAATAGTGGCAAAAAGGGAACTAAATCCATATTCATGGAAATCTAAGACTCAAATTTTAGGCATTAGATCAAAATGTTATTAAATCACTACATCTTGTAGGTCAGTGGACCGTCAACCGTCAGAGTATATTGGAAGTCATCGATTTCTTGTATGGTTAGGCTACGGGCCTGAATCACTGCAATCGTAGAATTTTCAAGTTATCCTCTTTCTAATTCACATAATCATAAAATCATCGTTTCATCAGGTCATTTTCTCCCATCCTCAAGGTATAACATATCTAGAGATCTGGGTGCTGAAAATGCACGTAAAGACTGGTTTTTCATCTCCAACTCTTGGATAATTTCGAGAATTCGGGTATGGCTCTTTTCTAACATGTGTAAACAAACACACTGTGACATATACTACTTTAAGCACCGTGCGATCAACCCAGCCATAGGAGGATTCATTTGAGGTTTCTACATCCAGTGAATTATATTCTCGGTCATGAATTGTATAGCTTGCTTTTATAACACAGACTTACAACCCCTAAACATCTTATTCGACAAGAAAGACCGTTGTAGACCAGACATAGATCATAGTGCTATGACAGTTGCTGCGTATATAAACATCCTCCCAGGTAGGGATGAACCCGCTGCAGGTCTTATGGCTTATGGCCGATCAATTTTCATTTGCGGTAACCCAGTCAAACAACCCTGATTCATGTCTCGCGTCCATGAAATATCATGAAAATTCCCCGTTGCTCCAGAACGGTTCACTCTCACTCAGAACCAAGCAGCAGTGAGCCTCTCCCAAGCCTCAAGAGATCATATGCTGCTTTGGCTTAAGTTGTTTCTACATTCCAGGCTCCACCCCGACGTGTAATGCCTCCCTCGCCGATACCATCTATTGGATTCCCGGCTCAGACTAAACACCGCATCTGGGTCGCGTCTCCAAACTCCCTTGATAGGTTCACGCGCCAACTGAGGCTCCTCAAAATCTATCCCCAGGGAAGTGAAATGCGTGCAAGGTCTAGCAGCGGCGTGTTGAGCTGTGTATACTCAGTGCACACGCACAGACACGAACAGCTGGTTTAGGCAGGTGTATTTTACACGCATAGGGGTAAAGACACGGTACATGCATGCAAGGTTAGGGGAAGTGGCAACATGAGTAAAGCTATCTCTCCTTAACACACAAATAACAATCACACACACACACACACACACACACACACACACACACACACACAACATTTTTCTTTTCTCTCTATCTCAATCTGTCTTCCCAGTTCAGTGTCTCTATATCACATTCTTCCTCTTTCCTGCCAGGGGACCAGAAACGTAAGCTTCAATGTAAGCTTCACTCTCAATATATCATGTCTCTCTCCATACTGCGAATTCTCTCTTCTTGGAATATGGGAGGAAACTCAGCTCGCCAAGTTTCAAACAAGATTTCCAGGGAGGGAGTCGGTGGCCATCATGTTGCCAATTTATATCCACACTGGACGTGATCCAAGCGAGATCCAAGCCATACAGATCTGGCTACGTCTACCAGTCCCTCATTAAGGGAGATGTTCCCAGGGCCAAACGAATAGCCACCTATACCCATCGCTGGCGTCACCGTCAGTCTCCGGTCCATCCTGAGCTGTCGTCCATAACAGAAGGGAGCGAACTGGAGGGAAAGGGATGGCGTTCTGTCTAATTGCCGTTTTACGGTGAACGGAAGTATACCTCTTTAGGAAGGAATGCTCGAGAAAGTTGATGTCATTTTTGGATGTCACTTTCTCCCTCAACTACATCTCATGAACACATCTTCAGCCTGACCTTTCTCATTCTTTATTGCGTTACTCACTTATTTTCCTCACTGTTTTCTTCCTCTTCTTCCTCTCATGCCTCCTCCCCCAGCTCCCAGACTGTCGCTCTTCCTGCCTCACTTTCCTTGGCTCTCTCTGCTCTCTTCCCTCCACAGTCTCTCTCTCTCACTCACTCCCGCCACGCATATCTGGTCATTATCCACCCCACTGCGTGTTATCTACCTAGGACCCGCGATGGCCAATCCTGCTTCAGCCGTAACTCATAAGCCCTTCTGCCGGTGGTGGCGTCCGTGTGTGGGTGAGGCCAGCGTTGAGGAGCATGTGTGTGAGGGGTGAATGTGAAGGACTGTGTATGGGAAAGCGCGTGTAGAGGAGTGTGTGTGTGCGAGGGAGAGTGCGTGGAGAAAAGTGTGGTGCGTGCGTACGAGCGAGTTTGGAGGGGTGCGTATTGGGTTGCGTGGAGAGAGTGTGTGGAGGAATGTATGCAAGATGAAGAAAGGTGAAGAGACAACATGGAGGAGTGTCTGGAGGTGCGTGCAGGGCTGTGAGGCGGAGGTAACAGAGAGATTACGTAAGAAAAGCCTGAAGAAGTTCATGTCTGAGTGATGGGGAGAGTAGAGAAATTTGCAGAGGATGGAGCGGAGAAAAAGGAGTTTGTGCCGAGCTGAGGACGAAGAGAGGTTTTGGGGATTTGGAAAAAGAGTTTAAGAGAGGGCGTGTAGAGGCAGGAAGCACGGAGAAGGGTTGCAGAACTTATATACTTACGTTTGTAAGAGCGTAGAGGAATGTGCTCTTGGCGGAGAGTGTATGTAAGAAGTATAATGTAGACTGAGGACGAACATGTTGGAGAATATAGAGGAACATCTATAAGCAGCGGAGGAGGTAGTGCATGAAGGAATATGTCTCGTGTGAACGGGAAAGGTCTGCCTACGCTAGCAATTTGAGGAACTGTTTTACTTCTTTAACGTTAATGTTTAAGGCGATAGGATTGCATGCAGGAGGGTTGCAGGTGTGACCCGTGTCGTATTCTGAGGGTTCCTCTGACGTCTATAGGTAGTTAAGGTGGTAAAGGGAGGCTACCCGTAAAGTGTGGTCTTTGATGATACTGCTAGCAACCAGGCGCACCACAGAATCGACGACAACCGTAAAGAAAGTGCGTTAGAGAGTGTAGGCACATCGCCCACTGTCATGGCTGATTAGAATGTAAACCCTGTAGGCGAAAGCGACTGACAAAGACCAGAAAGACGGGGCGGTTGACGAGAGGAGTGGAATAACTTACGAGAATTTGCATTACAGAGGTCTTGAGGAAGTTCCTGGTCCAAGCCGTGTGTGTGTGTGTGTGTGTGTGTGTGTGTGTTGTTTTGCTACCTCGCTGGAGGAGAAACGAGCGGCTTCTTGTAACTCGGTTCTGTGCCTTAGGAGTCTGTACCTGTTTATCTGGTGGTGCCGAGTTATTAAACTGCTCAGATTAATCTCCAGGCTTATCTTGAGGTGCAGGCGGGAGGGGAAGGGAACACCTAGTTGGTGACCAGTTTGTTGCTGCACATTTTCATTATCTGGAGAGGAGTTCCAAGGCGGAGGGTGTTGGAGAAGCGGAGACGAACTTTTTCATTTTTTTTCCATTACGAATTCATAGCTACGTCGCGTTGGGAAAAGATAATGAACTGGTAGGGAAAGGCATGATCGGAGAACACGTTTGTGGGGGAAAAAAAAAACGAGAATAAATAATGAGAAAAAAAAAACAGGAGCGGTGATGAGGATGTGAGAATAAAGCAAGAAGTAAGGAAAAAGATGGAAGAGGAGTGATGAAGTGGAAAAAACAGATGAGGGGAGGTAGAGGTGTGCAGTTAAGTAGGGTAGGGAAACAAGAGGGTTTATCTGTAGAGATGGATGGTGAAATTAAGATTGGTAAGAGCCATTCACCCCAAAAACTCTAGCCCTCTAAACAGTAAATACAGGTGGAGAGAAATGTACACAGGGCTTCGTGGATATGGTAAACAAGCGAAGAAATGTAAGGCGCTCCTCACCTACAAGATTACCTGCTTGGGAAACTCCCAAGTTCGTGGTTTATAAGATCTCTATAAAGACTTAAATCTGTGAACAGGTGAAATCTGTGAATGCAGTCAGACCTATGAAAGCAACTGCGCTTGGAATATTGTTAAATGAATAACAATTAAGTTTAGGATATCATTTAGCCAATAGCAATCGAATTTAGGATAGAATTAAGCCAAAGGTTATGTTATATTCTATGAACTATCTCGCTTCCAGGAATATACAAAATATGTCACGTTGAAGCGCATGTGAACACACTGAACTGTATGACGGTAAAGTACATGAACGCAATAAGGCCAGCGACAGCGAATACAATCAAATAAACTACACGCATTTCTGAACGTGCAACTCAGTGTTATGATGCTATGTAGGTTAATATACGTCGTGCAATATTCTGTTGCACTGAAGCAAATGATCATAATCAAGTCGAACCATACAAAAACGCTAGTGGGAATGCTCTTTAAAATGCACTCAGACTTATGGACAAACTCATATATTCACATTTGTTGCACAGCCCCACTTATAAACGACCTTCACTACATGGACACCAATTGAGAGATAATCAAGTCTACTGTTGACTGTTGACTGCTGTAAATTCAAGTCCTTAAACACACTTAAGTCCCATGGCACTTAAGCTGAAATACACTCAAGTCTGCGGCAAAGTTAAGCATAAATGTCTTTGCATGAATTAAAGAATAAAACCAATGAAAATATGTTTTTCCCTTGATACAGTACAAGCAATGACCCCTCACAAGTGACATTAATAATCTAGCTTTAAAAGACTCTCAAACACATGATACACTCATAATCAACACAACCTCATAACTATGACAAGCCCTACGCAAGCAACAGGCTTACTGTATGTAAGAATCTATGACATATCACAAATCTTGTCATTATGCTCATCAAGATTCCACCATCTACAGCTTTGTGAAGTTCAGATCAAGAGTAAAAGATCGTCCGTTTTCAAACAAATTCGCACAATAATTCTCCTGACCTTGGATCACTAGACCAAGAGAAGAATCTTTACAAGAAAAAAAAAAATGCACGTTAATCAGATTTTCTTCTGAACGACATGCTTTAAGGAGTTTAACATACAAAGGACTTGAAAAAGATTTGGTTACCTTATGCATTCCCTACCTCAGAGCCGACATCCCTCCCAACACAACAATCAACACTAACATACAGTCATAAGCATACGATAAACATGGAGTATAATTATCAGGAATCCTCCAAGACCTTCCTCCAACCAGCCGGCCTGCGGGGTTTCATTGGGACCGAACACAGATTACACTTAGAAACCTTACTAAGGCTTCCTGCACTATAGAGAAAACAAATGAATAATAACTTTAAAGCCATAGGAGACAAAAGTACCCACAGGTAACTGCATATACCACACGTATAAAGAGTTGCGAAATATTTGTAACTCTCTTACAAATAATGTGCATGCAACAGCACGTGAAACCCTTAAAATGCATCAACGGGTCCTAATGATGAGAGTAAATGATTAGCATACGACTTGCATAAAGCATTTTCACCGATATGAGCTCGGCTTCTTCATCTCTAATTAACCTTCAAAACTTTCCCAGTTGCATAGATCACTCGCAAAGTTTTTAAATGAATCCTGACAATCGGCAGTTACTATAAATCTGAAAAATTCAGTGTCAGCTTTTTCAAAGAGCTATGAATTACTTTCGAGAAAATCGCAAAATGAGATGCGTTTTACTCTGTTCTAATTTACTTCGGCCCTGATTCCAGTATTTTTTGTACGTGTTCTCCCTTACCGCCTAAGCGAGGTAGCGTCAGGAACGTGGCTTCCGAGAGAATATTTGCTTTCTTCATTCTTTTAATCTTATCTTTAGGAAATGTTGATACTGGAGGAGAAATATCTAATCACCCCCAACCCTCCCGTACCTTTTAGGCCTCCCCCTGCGACAAGGAAGATAAACGTGTAAGGTGTCCTTTTTTCCCGTATCCGCTAGGATATTCCTGTGCTGTAAGACCTGGATGTACCCAGATCGAGCCAAAGAATGCTAGGCTAAAAAACACACTTCTGTCATCTCTGCTCAGAGCGCTGTTCATCTATTTTGTTAAAACTCCTATTGAATTATTCAAACTTGGATTTTCCATCACAGGCTGATGGGATATGAATCCCTTTTTATTGATATAGACGGCGGTTCATGTAAAGTGTCTCCTGTGACAACTCTTTCATGAATCCCTTGAGTTTCAAGGGAATAAAGGTAGACGGTCCGTCCAAAGGCAAGGTGACCAGACCTTTCCAATCTCTAAAACATGCCACAAAATTTTTTTTAAGGTACCCTTAAACATATGTTAAAAGTTTTAATGCCTACGATGACTTTCCTATCAAGACTGGTCCTAATAACTAAGCCATTTCGTAACACTTCTTGTGTTGTACATTAATAGCGCCATGTGAAGTGCTGGTAGACCGAACTAAGTTCACCATGGATGTCCATGGCAGGACACATAACCCTCCCTGACAGGCTTAATGAGCCAACCAGAGGCATGTATGTTCGGCAACTTAGGCTTCATTGAGAGACCTTATGATGAACCTACAAAGGACGTCTGTCTTCTGGGACTTGGCCTTCACTAACGGGCTTACGTGTCATCTGACAAGCTTAATGGTTCTTTGGAGTGGTGTTATAACTTGTTGGAGAGGTATCATAACTCGTTGGAGGGTCACAGTGATTTGGAGAAACATTATATAACTTAGACGAAACGTCAGAGAGACTTGTTGGAGGAAAAAAGTTTCATCACTTCTTGGAGACTCACAGTGACGCATTGGAGAAGTCTGTAATCAACATCAACAAGTAACCAGCTCCAGCAGAAGGGAGAACAGACGAGGGCAACTTTCATCACCGAGGGGCCTCGCACAGCACACGGCTGTTTGCTCAAAGGAGGCTTTCTTATTTTCCTTTCCCTGCTACCGCGTGAAGCGCAGCCTCAAGCTGTGTGTGTGTATATATATATATATATATATATATATATATATATAACTCCTGTCTCTTTTGTTTGCTATCTCTCATCCTTTCTACAGGTGAGTTGGAACACTCTTATCTTAGCTCTCTCTCTCTCTCTCTCTCTCTCTCTCCCTGCTGTTTCCCAGGAAGATAAATAAGTTATACCGGGCACTGCCCCACCGCACGCTATTCACCAACTTTGAGAAAGAAATAACTTCTGGGAATGAAGTTTCCTGGGATTTTAAAACCGTCTTGGAATTTTAACATCAGTGAGGCTCTCTTCTCATAAACACGGATGAGTTCGTCTCTTCTTACAGTTTCGCAGCGGAGAGTCAATACCATCTGTTTCTTTCATAAAGTTCAGTTCATTCCTGTTTGTGTGAAGGGTGACTGTCATGTGCAATGAAATATGGCTCTCTTGGTGTCATTGGAGTGTGAGATTCAGTGCCTTAGTCCAAGTTGCTGTTCTACTGGATATTGCTACAGCTGGACTAATGGGATGTTAATACCACTCTGTGGCTTGGCATCTTATTACTTGCCCACGCTTGGGTTAACCCCTCCTCATTTGTCCTGTTAAACATTTTTGACGCATTGGCAACTCTCTATTTAATGTCAACCATTTTCTTTTCTTACTCCTGCGGTTTCTGGGTTATGGTTTCTTCATTCTTGTGACATCTACTTCCATTTCTCATATCTATTTATCTTTGATTACCCCGGACCCCATTTCTGAAAGGATGTCCCGTGATTACTCTGCCCCCTTTTTCCAAGAGGCTCCTGCAGTGTCAAGACTGCGCTGCACTCAGTACCAGGGACAGGATAGAGCCCTCTGAAGCTGGAAGTTCTTCGACAAGACTGCACTCTCTTGTACGTGGCAAGGCAGATTGTAAAGTGTACACGACGTTCGGGTCCTACCGCAGTGATCATCAATGACTTTATAGCTATGGAAGTACATAGAATGATAAGATAACAGGGGACCTATTGCTTCTTGAAGAGGTTATCTGAGGACATCATCTTATCTATGGTAGAGTCAGGGCAGTAGAAAAGAAAAGAAGGCATTATAGTCCATCATCAGTTCACTTTGTCCATCATTAATTCACTTCCAGCTTCCATCAGGAAGAAAAGCCAGCATCAAATCTCTTGTCTCCATCAGGAGAAGCGGTGAAAGGTAGGCTGGCGTGGCTAGAGTATTTCAGCCGTGTGTGTGGGGAGGGATCCTGGCTTAATGATCAGCCACAGGTCGATGACCATAAATCCAACAATGGCTCCCACTGTGAGTGGCGCATCATGACCCAGCCGCTTATGACTCCACATTGCAACACTGTGTAACGCATACGATAACATAAGTGGTCCATTCACGAATTTGGAGGTTAGTATTAACAGCTCTTATCCTCATATTATATTCGTATGGGTTGTTGATTTTTAATTCATGTTTGCTTAACGGATAAGCTGCTTCCCGGAAAAAAGAAAAATTAATCATCAGAATTCCTTTCTGTGTTTGATTTATGGACGAGGGGAGGAGAGTTGACTCATTTATCAAGCTGTTGAAGTGGATTTGATAACATCTGGAAAGCCCCTCAATATTATGGGGATAATATTCAGAATGATTTTAAAATAGTTTGAAAATTATACGGTGTTCCCTATACTTAAATATATATATATATATATATATATATATATATATATCAATGACTATTGTTTGTTGATGTCCACGTCATGCCTTTAAGATAATTATATGCAACCTGAGTGATTTTTGGAGCATTTGTTGATGTGATCATGAAGTGTATCCTTGTTGTGTCTGATAAAGTGACACTTGTAGCATGGCCTAGTTCACGGATTGCATAACATACATACATTCTACTGTCTATCTGTGTGTGTGTGTGTGTGTGTGTGTGTGTGTGTGTGTGTGTGTGTCTGTCAGTCAGTCTGTCGAAGATAGACCTTCAAAAACAAACTCAATCCGTTTTCCGTTGACCCGTGAGGCAAAAGACGTCAACCCGCAGTGCACGGAGGAAAATGTAATAAACACCAACATCAAGACACGACACATGTGGAACCTCGCAAGTAAGTGGAAATATTACGTTGGTTGCATATGACATAAAAGGAACAACGACACATCTCAGCTTCTGTCCTGTTAAGGTGTAATAGTCGTCTTAATATGACAGTGTGACTACTACTGCGTCTGGCCATGATGGAATCGCGCGGGCGAGATTTACGGATAATTAACGAGGGTATGACGTAATCTCGCTTAATAACAAAGAACAAAAGACGGCCAATGCATTAATTCGTGATCGGTTCGAGCCTGAATATAGGATACAAAGGGATTATGAGAATTTAATCGACACAGAATAGACCATACAAATTGGTGTTTGTGTGGCATTCTCATATCTATACAGGAAATAGTAAGACGCAGACCTGGCGGATTTCACGAGAACTAGATGCAGACCGACAAAGAATGCATACATTGCAAAGAACAAGCACGCTGTGTGAGAGCAACATAATGGACAAAGCTGAATGAAGTACACGATAATTCTGCTATGGAAATTCGAACAGAGACACTCATAGCTGGCACGTCTGACACGCTGTGGGGCTTGTAGCTACATCAAGAACAAATGGATTCGCTTTGGTTAGGCGTACGGAATGCACAAAAATAAATGACGTCTGAAACTCATGCTTAAGAAATCGTAGGCTTAAAAAATCGTAGGCAGTCATCTTCCACGACATTGCTGAAAGCCTTGATGCTGTCACATAACCAATTACTGACGATGAAACATAGATGTAATCATCATTCAAGATAATCAAAAGGATAATCTAGAACCTCTTCATTGGCGTTCCGCCTGTCCTCAGGTCCAGTTTCAAGAGTTTAAGTCTGCCAAACTTCTCTATCTCCAGCCTTCCTCTTTATGACGTAAGAAAAAAAAAATAAACTTTTCCCGGCGGTCTTCAAAGTTATCCTGTATAGATATCCTCCTGTCTTCTTCCTCTTGACCTTCTGGTCTCCTGTCTTCCCCGTATTCCGTCTTTCAGAAGATATCATTCTCGTAATATATTGTCATATCAAAGTTCCGTTCGCCTTCACTCTATCATTTCAAATTTCACCTTCTCCAGTGATATATATAAAAACAATACCCTTTGGAATCTGAAGTGTTCCACTCCTTTGAAGACGGAAGGGATCAGAACAAAACGCATGTGAGAAAGGAATAACAAAAGAACGTCGAATACGGTATGTGGTGATGTGCATGACTGTTGACTTTGCTGACATACGAGTTTTAGGAATGGTCTAGGATGGGGAGAGATTAGTTGGTGGGGGGAGAGAGAGAGAGAGAGAGAGAGAGAGAGAGTAAAAGAGGGCAGACAGACGGAAAAGTGACAGAAAGGATAAAAAGGATATGATAATAGCATAACAAAGGCACGAACAGATGACACCTAGAGACGGAGAATTAAGAGACATAGATACGTAAAGAGGGAAGGAGCTTCGGATACGGAGAAGGAAAGGCAAAGAAAGGACGAAAGCATAAAAATGTTCGTCAATCTCTTTTTTGGTGCTTCTGTGTGGAATGGTATAGAAAGAGGGAAAAGATTTCTGAGTTTGAAAGTTTTCTTAGAGTTATGGATTGTTGGCCGGTCACCTGGAAGCGCGGTTCACTTCATAGAATCGCGGGAATCTTTAAAAGAGAAATAGTTTTTGGCCAAGGCGTATGGGGCCTGTAACCCCCTCATGCTCTATGGCCTATAGACGATAATGTGGCTTGCGAGCGGGTCATTAAACGCTAGACGTGTTGCTAATGTGCGCTTTGTACGCTGCTCTATAGACTGTTTAACGTGACTTTGGCTCCCGCATGTGCCTGTGTTCCGAGGTCGTTTCTGTGATAATGCCTTCGGACGGGGTTCTTGCTTTGTGAACTTGTCTGTGATCGGCGCGCACGTCAGTGGGTGTTTGTGGCCTTTGGTCTCTCAACTGCTGACGAGTCTCTGGTGTTGTGGGTGAGTCTGTGAACTACTCTGAGGGCTTGGGTAAGGACTGATATTTGGTCTGCGAAGGGTCAGATTTGTCAGGTTCGTCTGTCGCTAGTTCTGGCAACCTTAACTAAATACGAAGGCTCCATTCTCTGGGTGGACCACACACGTATCGTCAAAAGCTTAAGTATTATTGCTTTTTGAGGAAATAATTGCTTTAGCTACAATCAAATGTTCGATCTATTCTTTCTTTATTAACGGGGAACAAGATAACTTCCTATCTCAACAAGCTTGAGTTGGAGGATGATTTTTTACCCTTGCTGAGGGAAGCGAGTTGATCTCATACGGACAAGAAAGAGACTGCAAGATCTCTCCATCAGCTGAGTAGGAGAAAATATCTTGCTACATCAGCTGAGGAGATACAACGATGTTTACCCTTTAAGTGAGGAGGTACAATGACCATCACCAGCTGCATGAAGAGAGATGCTTTTCTCTACCAAATGATGGGGACCGACGGCTTCTCCACCAGCTGAGAAGGGACTACCATCTTCTCTATCATCCGAGAAGGAGCAAGAGGTCTTTCTCCACCAGCTGAGAAACTATCGGTAAAATTGCCGTTTCGGACAGCCACCTGTTTGAAAACTTGAAATTACATTTTTCCTACTATTTTTTATGTGTTTTGCACGATTGTGACTTTCATTTCTACCGCAGATCACTACCTTTTGAGACATCTCCATTCTTTATAAAGTTAAAATAGGGAACTCCAGTGGAAACCGGGGTTTTGGGTGGGAGGACTCACAAAAAAGTAGTGATTTCCGATGGAAATAAAGGTCGGAATCGTTCAAAAGACATCAATAACATGATGATATAATAAATCAATTGGAACCATGAGAATCATTTCTATTGTCACATTATACCAAATTACTGGAGATGTACGAAGCGTATGTCAAACAAGCTATTTAGACTGCATGTTGGTAAACGCTGTCTTACACAGGCGCTAATTGGAGTTAGTTGTGTAATCAGCTGTACGTAATTAATCGCCTTAATATACTCTAGGTGAGGTTTTAGTGGTGCTGTAAGGAAACAAGAGGGCATAAATTTCGAAAAATGTGGGAAACAGGATGGAAATGAAAGGCTTAGATCTGAGACATACCACCTGTTTTCCACACTTGTCACGATGGATAATAGATTTCGTGTAATACAATGATATATATATATATATATATATATATATATATATATATATATTTATATATATATATATATATATATATATATATGTGTGTGTGTGTGTGTGTGT